>SJYT01021522.1:36101-48000 GCA_006410635.1 Cephalophus harveyi
TGCGATTCATGGGTCGCAGAGAGTTGGACACGACTGAGCGACTGAACTGAACTGAACTGAACTGAACTGCCTGTTGTGTAGTCACTCGGTCATGTCTGACTCTTTTACGACCTGATGGACTGTAGCCCACCAGGCTCCTCTGTCCATAGGATTTCCCAGGCAAGAATGCTGAAGTGGGTTGCCATTTCCTTCTTCAGGGAATCTTCCCGACCCAGGGATTGAACCTGTGTCTCTGGTGTTGGCAGGCGAATTCTTTACAGCTGAGCCACCTGGGAAACCCAAATGTCTCCTGGGTGGGGGGTTCACATAAAACTGGGTGTCGGCTTTGGCTTTGCCACTCACTGGCCATGGTACCTGAGGAAAGAGGATACACTCTCAGTTACCATGTCCCTTCTGCCCTCTGGCTTATTGGTTTGAACATAAATTGAAATCATGTACTTAAATGCTCTTTGGAATCTGCTATGCCATATAAATGCACATTTTAATATATTAACCATTAATGAATTCATCATCTTATATTACCCCATCAGAGATCCTGTTTTAAATTTTCTGCAATAAATAGTGGCTGGCACACAGATTTTATTGTCATTCTTGTCATTTTAATTTCTTGACATAGCTTCTTTTGGAACCTCTGTAAACCTTATCTTCTGGTTCTTTCTACCAAGGTGGTTGTAGCCACCCCTCTGTGTTCTGTGTCAGATAGAATTTTAGGGAAATCTAATAAGGTTTTCAGTTGCCTTTGGGAAGGGAGAAAGGAGACTGATCACTAATGAGGCAAAGACTCAGGCACAAGGATTAGAGGGGAGTCGCGAGTGTTCCAGAAAGATCACAGTAAGAACATGAGGGGGGAGTTTAGCAGCATAAAAGGGAACAGAGATGGAAATAAAACTGAGAAGAATAGAATGAGTTGAGAGAAAGGGCGGAGGAAGAGACAGAGGCATCCATCCAGCTGGTGGAGAAGAGGAAAAGGTGCCTCCCATTTTAAACAGCTTATCTCTTCCATCTGCAATATTTCTGCTGGTGTCTGAATAGAGAGAAAAATGTATGTGTGTGTGAGTGTGTGTGTTTGTTAATAACAGGCATCTATTTATAGGCTTTAAATTATACTCCATGAAAGCCTCTCTGAGACAAGATGTGTTATTTGGTTGCCAGAAGGAAAAGTTAAAGAAAAAATATCTACCTCCAAAAAAGAGTTTCTAGTTGTCTTTTTCTTCTCATCCTCTCTGTTCGTCTTCTCATGGTTAATGACAACTGTCAGTTCTGTGTTTTGGAGCCAAACTTCACAGAGGCGAAAGGAGATTGTTAAAGATGTTCCTCCAGGATAAGGGGCCTCCCTGGTTTCCCAAACACATAATTTTCCAGCTGAATCAGAAGGGAGATTAGACAGATCCTTCTCGTTTCAGAGGATGCTCTTTCTATTATATCAGGGGGCCTGCCCCACGATTGCCGCTGTTTCCAACTCTGGTTCCCTCACCCACATATGAAACAAGAGATTTCTGTTTCCTTTTTTCCTCTGACCTCATCTTTCCAAAGAAGGGGCTGAATCCCTTAATGACCTCAAGATGACCTTAGGGTACAAGGCCTTCATACTTGGTTCCAAGTTCATAGAATGTAGAGAAGAGCGTGAGCTTTCGATTCAGACTCAGGTCTCCCAATTACTTACTGTACGACTTTAGGTGGGTGATTTTTTTAAAGGTCTTTTCAAACATGCACCATTTTTTAAGTCTTTATTGAATTTACTATAATATTGCTTCTGTTTTTTGCTTGGCTTTTTGGCCATGAGGCATGTGGTATCTTATCTCCCCTATCAGGGATCGAACCCGCAACCCCTGCATGGAAGGCAAAACCTTAACCACTGAACCACTAGGGAAGTCCCAGTATGCGATGCTTTACATGTCAGTTTCCTCACTAGGGAAATGAGGGTAATAGAATTCTCATGGGGACTGGCGTGGAAATCGAATGAGCGATACACATGAAGGACTTAGCAAAGAGATGGAGCATGTGGTGGTGGTTTAGTCACTTAGTCATGTCTGACTCTTTGTGATCCTGTGGACTGTAACCCACCAGGAACCTCTGTCCATGGGACTTTTCAGGCAAGAATACTGGAGAAGTTTGCCATTTTCTTCTCCAGGGGATCTTCTCCACTCAGGGATCAAACTTGGGTCTCCTTTATTGCAGGCTGATTCTTTACCATCTGAGCCAACATGGAGCATGGTAATGTCTAATAATTTTTGTTGTTGTTGTTATTATCATAGCATTCTAATGGGTTAGAAAAGCTGACTCCACAGACAAGCGTTTTGGATTGGAACCTTGAATGCAGTGGCCACTCCCTCTGAGAGGCCCTTCATGTGCAAGGTATTGATGAAGGAGGTGGTGACCGGCCAGTAACCCATCAGACGGTCTATAGACGGTCTTACTGAGGATGTCAGTGACAAGGGGAAAAGTTAATCGCAGGAGGGAGGGGGGAAAATGGCCAGGGGGCCATCAGTGAGTATTAGATGAAGCTGGGCCTCTTCCTTTGGTGAGAAAGAATGCATGTCCCCTGTCCTTCTCCTCCCTCTACAGGCTGTGAGGGTGTCAATTTTGGATCTCTATGTTTTACCAGAAAGGACCCATTGCCGCATTCTGTAGCCTAAAATGCCTTCCGCATCTCACATACTACCTTCTAACCTTCACCTGTACAAAGTCTGGCTTCTGTTCAACTTCTTGATCACCTTTTGCTAGCGATTTAACATTTTTTTTCATGAAATATTTATGACTATTATTTTATTGGATTCAATGACTCTAACACGGTTGGAGAGCAGATTATGATTGCCTGTTGTAGAGAAGTCAAATGTGTTCTTCAAGATCCAATGTTTAGTAATTGGCCTCCTAAGTCCTAAGATGGCAGGGTGTGTGTGATTGTCCTGATATGTGACCGGGCTAGTTCTTGGCAATAACTTTCACCTTTCTTTTGCTCTCACATATATCCATGTTCAGATGAACATGGATCCACACTTTTGAAAAACACCAGGGACTTCCCTGGTGGTTCAGTGGGTAAGATTCCATGCTCCCAGTGCAGGGGTCCGGAGGTCAATCCCTGGTCAGAAGACTAGGTTCCATATGCTCCAGCTAGTTCACATGCTGCAACTAACATCCCACACAGCCAAATAAATAAATACATATATATATTAAAAGTTATATAGAAATATTAAAAAATAAAAAATCACCAAAGCATTAAATATTAAGAATTTCTGTCTTAGGGTTAGACCGAACAATATATTCTCTTATTTCCTTTCCTTTTGGGAAAGCACAGGCCCTAAAAGTCAAGTCTGAAAAGATCTGTTAAGGAAGGAATAAATGAAGCCTCTGTTAAAATCTAGCCTCTAAGCAAAACATTCCATTCTCACATCCTTTGTAAACAACCCAAGGATACCATTATTATCTTATATATTTTATTTCCTATAATGTTTATGATGGTACTTTGAACAAGTGTAGCATTTCAACAAGTGTAATAAATGAAACTGATTCAGAGCATCTTAGTGTGTGAGGTGGGGCACGGAATCCTCATGGGAGGCCTCAAATGCTGATGTGGGTGGAAATGTCTGTCACGTTAGTGGTTTTAACTGATTATACAATGCTATGTAAGGCATATTTACGAAAAGGTCTCTAGTTCTCAAAATCATCCTGAAAGGTAGATATTGTTCCTGTTCTACAGTTGGGAAAACAAGGGCTCAGAAAGGTTAAATAATCTGTCCAACTGACTAGGTAGCTGTGAGGCAGAGTAGGAATATAGGACACCCTAGAATTTTGTTTCAGGATTTTTTTTTTTCTTGACTCCCTTAGTTTTTCTTAATGTATGTTTTTTAAATTGAAATATAGTTGATTTATAATGTTGTGTTAGTTTCTCAGTTCAGTTCAGTCGCTCAGTCGTGTCCAACTCTTTGCGACCCCATGAATCGCAGCACGCCAGGCCTCCCTGTTCATCACCATCTCCCGGAGTTCACTCAGACTCACGTCCATTGAGTCAGTGATGCCATCCAGCCATGTCATTCTCGGTCATCCCCTTCTCCTCCTGCCCCCAATTCCTCCCAGCATCAGAGTCTTTGACTGTGTGGATCACAATAAACTGTGGAAAATTCTGATAGAGCCACCTGAGAAGCCTAATATATATATTTAGATATATCTCCACATTGTATTCTTTTTCATTTTCTTCTCCATTATGATGTATTAAAGGACATTGAATATGGTTTCCTCTGCTGTACGGTAAAATCTCATTATCTGTCTTATATATAGTAGCTTTATCTGCTACTCTGATGCTCCTAGTTTCCCCCACCCCCTCACCCCTTTAGTAACCACAAGTGTTTTCTATGTCTGTGAGTCTGTTCTGTCAGTCAGTTCATTGTGTCATATTTTAGACCCTCTGTGTAAGTGATATCACATGGTACTTGTCTTTCTCTTTCTGACTTACTTCACTTAGGATGATCACCTCTGGGTGGGATGCCCTAGTTTTGTGTGGTTTTGTGCGGATCCAACCCCGCCCCTTCTCCCCCCGCCCCCCACTTCCATCACACTGGTTCCTCCTGGACCTCCCACGTGGAGTGCTTCTCTCCGCTGGCCTTGTGGGGTCATTCTGTGTGTGTGTTCTAGGGCCCCCGCTGCGAGTCGATTCTGCAGCCTCAGTAGGAGGTGCCAGTGGCAGGCTGAGAGCAGGCGGGTGGGGCCTGTGTGGGAGCAGCTCTTGGGAGAACTTGAAAAGTGGGAGGGGGATCTTCTGTTACTGAGGATCTAAGAACTGTTGTCAAGGAAGAATTCCAGGCCTCCCATAAAAGGAAAGATGTGTATAAGAGACAGCTTCTAAAAAGAGCACCTGGCGGAGGGGGGCAGCCCGCAGCGAAGCAGCAGAGCTGAGCTCCCCAGCCACACCTGGTGCAGGTCACCTGCCCTCCAAACGCATCCTCTCTGACCTGCCCGCCAAGGTCTACCTGGGAGACTTTCCCAGGATGCCACAATCCTGACTCAATGTCCTTCAATGTTTGCTCATCATTATTGGATAAAACTCAGCTTATTTCTTTAACATTTATTTTATTTATTTATTTTTTCGTTTCTTACACGGTATTATACATGTTTCAATGCCATTCTCCCAAATCATCCCACCCTCTCCCTCTCCCACAGAGTCCAAAAGTCTGTTCTATACATCTGTGTCTCTTTTGCTGTCTTGCATACAGGGTTACCATTACCATCTTTCTAATTTCCATATATATATGGGTTAGTATACTGTATTGGTGTTTTTCTTTCTGGCTTACTTCACTCTGTATAATCGGCTCCAGTTTCATCCACCTCATTAAAACTGATTCAAATGTATTCTTTTTAATGGCTGAGTAATATTCCATTGTGTATATGTACCACAGCTTTCTTATCCATTCGTCTGCTGATGGACATCTAGGTTGCTTCCATATCCTGGCTATTATAAACAGTGCTGCGATGAACATTGGGGTACATGTGTCTCTTTCAATTCTGGTTTCCTTGGTGTGTATGCCCAGCAGTGGGATTCCTGGGTTGTATAGCAGTTCTATTTCCAGGTTTTTAAGGAATCTCCACACTGTTCTCCATAGTGGCGGTACTAGTTTGCATTCCCACCAACAGTGTAAGAGAGTTCCTTTTTCTCCACACCCTCCCCAGCATTTATTGCTGTAGACTTCTGGATCGCAGCCATTCTGACTGGTGTGAAGTGGTGCTTCACTGTGGTCTTGGTTTGCATTTCTCTGATAATGAGTGATGTTATTTATTTATTCTTTATTTGGTTGCACCCAGGCTTGGTGGTGGCACTCTGGATCTTTGGTCTTCACTGGGACATGCAGGGTCTTTATTTGGGGCATGTGAACTCTTAGTTGCAGCGTGTGGGATCTAGTTTCCTGACCAGGGATCAGACCCGGGCCCCGCTCATTGGGACCACGGAGTCTTAGCCACTGGACCACTGGGGAAATCTCCCAAGAAAGTGCTTTTTCCCAAGTTGACCTTTGCTTGCTTTATCTGCCCCTCATCCCAGGCTCTCTCTGGCTATTTCCAAGTGCTCATCTGCCTCAGAACAGGGCAGGCTTTCCTGTGCCTCTGCGCTTTGCACACAGTGAGTCCTCTCTCTGGTGTGCACCATCCGCTCACACATACTAAAACCCTCAGGCCTGGAAAACACACTCAGAGTTTTAGCACAAGCATCTCAGATCCACATCAGGGCCACCCCTCCCACCAGCCTGTCAGTTATAACACCACCCTTGGCACCACTTCATTCTTTCCGAGCCCTGCTCCTGCCCTGCCCACCCCTACCCTCCATCACCCTGGAAGAGCTAGACTTTGAAGAGAGAGGTGGAGGGGGTATGTTCCCAGTTTAGACTGTGCCTCTCTGTCTGCTTCAAAACTGCTGATGAAAAGTGTAAGGTGCCAGGTAGCATCACCGAGCTTCCCTCTCTTGGGCCATTCAAGCTGGTATAACAAAAACGCCTTAGACCTGCCTGGATGGCTTAGAAACAACAGAACTTATTTCTCACAGTGCTAGGATCCAGAAAGTCCACTGTCAAGGTACCAGCTGATTAGATGTCTGGCGAAGGCCTGCTTCCTGCTTCACAGATGTCTGTCTTTTCAGTGTCCTCTCACGGTGGAAAAGGACAAGAGAGCTCTCTGGGGTCTCACATAAGGGCACTGATCCCATTCGTGATGGCTCCACCCTCATGACCTGATCACCTCCCAAAGATCCACCTCCTGAAGCCATTACTTGAGGTGTTAGGATTTAATATGTGAGTCTGGGGGCCCACAGACATTCCATCTACTGCACTGCCTTACCTCACCTCACCCTGAACTTCCTGGGAAAAGCAGAGGATAGGAGGTGTAAATCAAGCTTAAAATCTCAGTTTTAAGTACAAGTAATTAAAAAAAAGAAAAGAAAAAAACTTAGAATGATGAAACAAAACCCAAGATGTTATTAAAAGGAAAGACACAAGGAGATTGGAAGGCAGGTTATATCTGACAGGGCTGAGACTTCCCTCACACTGGCCACATTCCATTCTTATTTCTGATTTTGATGACTCTGTCCCTCGATCACTCTCTCTAGCATATGTTGAGAGATGTTCTTCCAGGGAGTGTATAAACAGCTGGTGTCCAACACACACATTTGCAGGGCTGATGACTCATCATCAACTTTCACTGTAGGATTCCTGTTCATATTACAAACAACCAGGAAACACCTGTGCTGACGGAAGCATCTTCGTCGTCTCATGAATCCTCTCAACCACCTGAGGTCTGATTCTGCCCATTTGTGCTGAAGAGGCTCCGAGTTACACTGTTTGCTCAAGGTCACGAAGCTGGCAGGTTCTGAGGCCACCACTGGTTCTGAGGCCCACAGTCTTTCTATGATGCTGCTGCTAAATTCAGCTTAAAAGGAGCATTTATGAAGAGCCCACTGTGTTCCAGGAACTGTAGATGCCAGCACCAGGACCCTTCAATGAAGAATGCTCGATTCCTGCCTTGGTGCAGCTTGCGTTCTTATGGGGGAGGGCACATCGTGGAGAGTTCATTCAGTGTGCTGTGGGGAAGACGGTGGTGACACACTGCCCAGGGAGTGGTTGGGGCATGGAGGAGGGACGCTGAAATCTATCCTGAAGGGGTGATGCCTGATTAAGGAGCTGGAGATGAGTTTACCCAGGGGAGGGGTTCAGGGGCTGGGGATGCTTTGCAGAGGAGACGCCCAGGTGCCCAGGCACCGTCCCTCCACAGGTGTGATTTGGGAGACCTTGTTGTTACGTCCCCTCCCCCCTCTTGCTCTGGGGACATTAACATTCATTGGCCCTTTAGCCTCAGTCTGTGCCCATGCTAAGCGTTTTTTGTTTTTTAAGTTCTATCTCAAAGTAAGGAACAGAGCGTGTGGTCCAGAAGAAATGTCAGGTACTTTCTGGGCAGGGATGCAGGTGAGGAAAGATTATTATTATTATTTGCATAATCTTGACTGAAGGCAATACCTGTTTTATTTTGAGTGAAGACTGACTGGACATCAATCCAATTCTCTTTAAGCAAATCCACTGAGACTTTTAGGAATTGCCTTCAGACAACAATCTGGGTGGATCAATAGACAGAAACATTTGTCATATTATCCTCATTTTTAAAGGTTTAAAAAATTTTTTTTGTTGTTGTTTTGTGTTGGGGTATGCTCAGATGGTAAAGAATCTGCCCCCAGTGCAGGAGACTCAGGTTCTATCCCTAGGTCAGAAAGATCCCCTTGAGAAGGGCATGGCAACCCACTCCAGGATTCTTGCCTGCAGAATCCCAGGGACAGAGGAGCCTGGTGGGCTACAGTCCACAGGGTTGCACAGAGTCAGACATGACTGAGTGACCAATGCTTTCACTTTCAGCCGATTAACAATGCTGTGATAGTTTCAGGTGAACAGCGGAGAGATTCAGCCATGCATATACATGTATCCATTCTCCCCCACATTCTGAGGGAAGATTATTTTAAGGGGCCAGAGATCCATTTCTTGGATGGTATAAAATATGCCACACAGACCAATCCCTGTTGCACCTTCCCTAAACTGGTCCTGGGAGGTGCTGTTGGAGCAACACAGACCATCAAGGTGACAAGGATGTGTTAAGGGTACCACGGCTGCTGGAAGGAAGAGGCTGGGTGCATCTCTATAGAAAAGCTCCGTATAATCAGAAGTTGGATTTACTCAGGGATGTTTGGGTTTTACAGCTACCCACTCAGAGCTATAAAAAGAGTTTACTTTTGAAATTCTTGCCAGAGAATAACTTTTTTTTAATTGAAAGGCTGAATTGCTTTAGTCTTTAACCCATTTTTTCCCATGGAAACAATTGTTCTTGTGATACACTTTTTGAACTCAAGCTTTCTCAGCCACACAAATAAAATAGAACTACAGAGACTTTCCATGATAGAGTTTCATCCTGGAAGAGCTTACAAATTCATGTAGAAGACAGAACGTACTCAGTTGCTTCAGTTGTATCTGACTCTTTGCGACCCCATGGACTGTAGCCTGCCAGACTTCTCTGTCCATGGGATTCTCCAGGCAAGAATACTGGAGTGGGTTGCCATGCCCTCCTCCAGGGGAGCTTCCCAACCCAGGGATTGAACCCATGGTGTCTCCTGCACTTTCTGTGTTGCAGGCAGATTCTTTACCGCTGAGCCCCTTGGGAAGCCCAGGAGACAGAATACACATGAAATAATGAACACTGCCTAGGAGTTGCCACTAAGTGCTACCATCTTTGACCTCCCAGCACCTAAGCGCTGTAGCTTCACATATGTGACTATGGTGTTTTCCACAGGTGGGGCACATGTGTGACTGCAGTCTGTCCCCTCTGCTGTGATCCAGGTGCCATCCTGGTGCAGCCCATCCAGGACTTTTGCTCCAGCTACCAGGGCCAGCTCTGAGGCACTCTTCCCTGAGTGGGAATGCCACAGGCCATTAGCATGGCTGCTGCTGCTGCTAAGTCACTTCAGTTGCGTCCGACTCTGTGCGACCCCATAGACGGCAGCCCACCAGGCTCCGCCGTCCCTGGGATTCTCCAGGCAAGAACACTGGAGTAGGTTGCCATTTTCTTCTCCAATGCATGAAAGTGAAAAGTGAAAGTGAAGTCACTGAGTTGTGTCCAACTCTCAGTGACCCCATGGACTGCAGCCCACCAGGCTCCTCCGTCCATGGGATTTTCCAGGCAAGAGTACTGGAGAGGGGTGCCATTGCATGGCAAGAGGACCCAAAATGGAAAGTGGTTAAAGAAAGGAAAACAGATGGACAGAGGCAGAACAATCACTGTGCACAACTCCAGGGGGCACCACTCACAGGGAACGTATTTGATCACATTATGACGGATGTCCTCTGGAGTGGCCAACAAAGCAGCCCATTGGGGGACTGAATTGGAGGATGAAGAGGAAAACCAAGGAGAGAAAGCAAACATAACTGCTTTGGGGGAGCTTTATTATTATCTACTGTTTTCTCTCTCTTTTTCCCTCTGACTCTCAGAATCTCAGCAAATGTCCCTCTTCCTCGCAGGGCTCCAGTTCCTTCATGTCTCTCTTTCTTGACTGAGTCCATCCAAGGGTCTCTCCCTGATTCCTCAATCATCACTAATTTCCAGTTCCCCTTCATCTAATGCATTTCCTCCTTCTGCTTCCACTGCTTTCATCTTTGTTTCTTTCCTTCCCCTGATAGATTTCAAATATGGGCTCATAATTTTAGGCTGACTGCCAAAAAAAAGACATAAATGGTGAAATTTTGTGCAAAAAGGTAAAGCTGGCTTAATGAAGATTACCCATAAATAACTCCTCTAGTTGAGAGCATTTCTCCTGGACACCTCCGGCTCTGACTCACGCCACCTCTCTGAATCCTCCTCTTGGGATGGTCAGTGTTCAAATGTCTGGCCCTGACTGTGTGTCTGCCTTCCCCTCGGTGTCATCCTGGGTCCTCTTGTTTCTCTTGCTGACCCAGGCTCTCTGTGATGAACTACATGTCCTCTCCTTTCTGGTCCCCTCTTCCCTGTCCCTATCTTGTCGCTTCCCTCTCTCTGTGTCCATGAAGCATCGCACTCCTGGACCAGATGCCCAGAGCTAGTCCTTCTCGCAGTCCTGGAGCTGCTCCTGCTCGAGTCTCCTGTCTCCTCGTGACTCGTGTTCAGAAGCACCAGCTTCACCCTCAGAAGCCAAGCCCTTTGCCTCATGAAGGGTTTCCAAACAAGTCTATTGCAAGAATCAAAGGGAATGTCCATAACTCAGATTCCAGGGTTCTGCCCAGGTCTAAGGATCTAACAATCACACCATAAGGGAAAATCTTGGCCTGGTTTAAGGTCATCAGAATACTAGGGGGTGGGGGTGCCAAGCTGGGGAGTTGGGGGCGGGCCAGGAGTAGGTCTGTAGCCCACTCAGAAGTCACATCCTCCCTGCCCCTCTGGGCCCCAGGTTAATTAATTCTGAAGCTGGGGTGCAGAGAAGCCTGAACCCCACCAAAGCCCAGCTGGTTCTGAGATCTGAATCAGCCGGAAGCAATTGCTCTGGTCCCCAGAATCCGTGTCTCAGTTCCACCTGGCATCACCAATTATCTGTGCCTCTGACACAGGGTGATTTTTTTTTTCATTCCCTCGAAATAGGACTATAATTAAATCCAGAATTGTACTGGAGACTTTATAGTCATGGCAAAAGCAGAACACAATGTCTGCACACCAAAAAAAAAAAAAAAAAACAAACCTCTTTCAATAAAAATTAATTATTCTCAGCTCGTGTCCTAGTGGCAGTGGTGACGCGGGAATGCATGCACACGTGGGTGAAGCGGAGGGAGGGCCAGCAGGCACTGGATGGCACCCCATCTCCATCCATGCCAAGCCCCACCGCACCTCCTCACCCTCTACGTCCCTCCCTCTCTCTGAGTCACTGCGTGTTCTCTGCAGCCCTGGAGGCCACTGCTTTTTTCGTTTCCCTCCTTCAGGGTCTGAGAAATTGAAAGCAGCCATAGAAGGGCTGGGAGGGTTGAGAGAGGAGAGACGGGATACAAAAGAAGAGAGAGGACGTATGATCTGTCATCCCCATTCCATCTCTCTTGCGTGAAGAGAAATCCTCACTGATGGGGAACAAAGATTTTGCTGGCAGCTTGGGCCTCTTGCTTCTCTCCACGGGGAGTGAACACTCTCCTGCTCCCCAGGTGAGCTCTGGAGAAAGATGGAAGCCTGGACCAGGGCCGTGTAACACCCCCGGGACAAAGCCCCCTGGGACTCAGACTTTCGTCTTGTCCAGAGCATTTGTCGGGATGTGCAGTGGAGTCAGAGCAGAGTTCTGGGGTGTGCAAGCCTCCTGTGGAGCAAGTACAGTGAAAGATCGGAGAGGCACGGGTGTGACCCGGGGGGCAGGATGCGGGTGCCGGGGGGAGGGGTGAGG
>SJYT01021522.1:48237-111025 GCA_006410635.1 Cephalophus harveyi
TCTCCGTCTGTAAACTAGTCATCAGATATGACCAGGAAAAAGGAAAAGGGCTGGTAAAAACCAAAGTGGGCATAAAGCATTTAGAAGAAAAAAATAGGAAAAGATCTGCATAAGCTTGGCACAAGGAACAATTTATTAGATGGAAATAGAAAAACTCAAATCACAAAGGGGGAAATGATCAATTGGAGTTTATAAAAATTAAGAACTTCTGTTCTTCAAAAATACTATTAAGAGAAAGAAAGTGTCACCCATAGAGTGGGAGAACATATTTGCAATATACTTTTATATCTTTCTGTACCCAAGATATAGAAAAGACTCTTCCAGATCAATAAAAAAGATAACTATCCCCCAAAATGAGTAAAATGCTCGAATAGAGTTTCACAAGGATGTCCAAATGGCTCATAACCATTTGAAAAACAGCAAAATGTCAGCAGTTATCAGGGAACTGCAACTCAAAGCCACAATGAGATTTCACTATATACCACCATAATCACCAAATCGTATAAAGTACCCATTCATATGGGGCTTTCCAGGTGGTGCAATGGTGAAGAATCTGCCTGTCAAAGCAGGAGATACAGGAGACAGGGGTTTGATCTTGAGGTAGGGAAGATCCCCTGGAAAAGGAAATGGCATCCCACTCCAGTATTCTTGCCTGGAGAATCCCATGGACAGAGGAGCCTGGCTGGGCTACAGTCCATGGGGTCGCAAAATCAGACATGAACTGAGCATACACGCACCCATTCACACAAAGTACAGATGGGCCAAACTCAATCTATGCTGTTAAAAGTTAGGATGTGATTATCTTTTGGGGGCAGTAACCAGGTGGTACTACAGTGGTTCATCCATGGTCCTAGGAAGGTTCTATTTATTGAGCTACATGCTGGTTATTCAGGTGAAGATTTTTTGTGAAAATCCATTGAGTTAAACTCATGATTTTTATTACACTTTTCTGAAAGTATCAAGAAAAATTCACTAAAAAAAAAATTAGTTGAGGAAAGGTTTCAGACGAGGATAATCCTCCTGTTTGGGGGGGGGGGATGAGAAATGGAGGCAGGGAGGTTAGGTCACAGGTTCAGGCTAGCCTTATAAGAAGGCAGAACAGGGACCACCCACCTGGTACATTTTGAGGATCATCACACATGGTGATTACAGTGTCAGAAGTCCCAGCACTGTAAATCTATTCACTCCTTCAAACTTTTGGTAGCCCTCTGGAAGCCTTAGACGTTATGCTCTGTGATCAGCTAACATGTTAAGATTTACTGTCAGCTGGAAGATGGTCCAAGCTTCTAGAACATGGAATAAGCCCTGGGAGATCTAGGGTGGAGAGAGGGGACCACACGTGTGAAAGGGAGGCAGAAGTGTTCAGAGATGCTCTATCTACTCAGGGCTTCCCAGGTGGCACATTGGTAAAGAAACTGCCTGCCAATGCAGGAGACACAGATTCAATCCCCTGGGTGGGGAAGATCCCCTGGAGAAGGGCATAGCAACCCAGTCCAGTATTCTTGCCTGGGAAATCCCACAGACAGAGGAGCCTGGCGGGCTACCATCCATGGGATTGCAGAGAGCTGGACACGACTGAGCGACTAAGGGCACACTACTCAGGGCAGCCCCTTCCTATGGCCGTTCCATGTCAATCATTTCTTCGTTGCCTTATATACGATACATACTTATGAAGATGCTACTGTATTAACATGGCAGCAAATTATAGATGTGAACAAGATAGGCATAGCCTTTGCCCTTGCAGTGTGCAGTCCGTAGACAGGCACACAAAGCTGAATTTCTAGTAGGTGGATAAGCTTACTCTTCAACAGGCCAAGAACCTCACTGGGCTTCAGCTCCCAGTCCTTCGAGCCCTCACCTCACAAGCAGATTTCGGTGGGCCGGGATGGGACTCCCCATCACGTAAGTTCAAGGGCAACAGGCTTGCTCAGGGGTGCAACTCAGAACATGAAAGCTTACTCTGAAACGGGGGAGGAGACACGGGCGCAGCATATTTGCAAATGGATTCTAGCCAATACTATGAAATCCCCGTCATCTCACTTTATGTCATAATTACCGTCTGCCTGCTCTCTACCGTCAGCCAAAGGGGTTCTTATTGGAGTATTTGTCATTATAAATGTTATGTATATAATCATGGAAATTTGTCACTGAGGCAACAGAGGGAGAGTAATCCTATTGAGGAGAGACATAACCTACTAAGAAACACACGACTAACTGGAAGAATATGCCTCAAAATACCTCCCTGGTGACAGAACGCCTTCCCTCATCCAGGTTGTCACGGCCACACTGGAGCCGACAGCCAACCCTGCAGCTTAATTTGTCTTTGTCTTAGAAACTGAAGAAAGACCAGTTATCAGAGAGAGCAGTTTCATCCAAATAACCAGAATAAACCATTAGCACAGAATTCATGCTTAACCATGGACATTCTGGTTCCTTTTTATTTATCTTCCCATACCTGGAATCAAACCCATATGCCCTGCCTTGGCAGACAGATTCTTAACCACTGGACTCCCAACAGATTCTGGAACCTCAGTCTGAGGCATTCTTGCATGTCTTCAGCATCATTCATTCAATAAATGTTTAATGAGCTCCTCCCGTGTGTCAGGCGCCTGTTCACTCCTCCTGGGGCCCGTCCTCCCCAGCCACCCAGCACTGACCATGAGGGCCATCTACAAATGACCCCTAATCTAAGTATATATCTTTGCAGACCTTTCCCCTCCATCTCTGACATTCACTCTGAATCACGTGTGAATATAGATCCAGAAGTGCACCGTCCCACTTACTTGACCCTGTCGACTCTCACTAGCACGCAGATGTGCCCATAGGCCAACACATGTTTGCTGGTTTGTTCTTTGAAGTAACCAGATGCTGACACAATTCCTCTGGCTAAAACCACATGTTGATACCGTACTCCTGCCATAAATAGGATTCCCGGGTGGCACTAGTGGTAAAGAATCCACCGGCCAAAGCAGGAGACGTTAAGAGACATGGGTTAGACCTGTGATTTGGGAAGCCCCCCTGGAGGAGGGCATGGCAACTCACTCTAGTAGTCTCACCTGGAGAAGCCCATGGACAGAGGAGCCTGGCGGGCTACAATCCGTAGGGCTGCAGAGAGTCTGACGCTGCTGAAGTGACTTAGCACACACTCATGCATGCCGCAAATACTGTGAGTTCATGCCTTTCTTGGTGGCACGGGCAGACTGTCTTCAGTAGGATTTCCTTGTAATTCATGCCCCATCTAGCTGAGACTATGCTTTGGGGGGAGTCTTTATATGTGCCATGGGACCTGCACATGGTTAAGTTAGTATAGTACGAAGGCCCGCTGTGTTCCTGACAACACATCTGGATTCACAGGGAAAGAGTCCATAGCCTGTAATTCAAAGATCACAATAATATCATTTCTATCAACACCACCTGAGAAGTTTGTCAAGCCTCAGGAGGCAGCCAGGGCAGGTGAGGTGCTTGGGGGTTCTTAAAGTATCTTGCTCTTTTCTTTCTGAGATGAAGACACACCAATTCGTGCCGTGAGGAGTGTGAAGAGACAGGAAGCGGAGCCCACTAACAGACGAGAGCAGAAGAGCAGGATGAGCCTTGCCCAGGTTCCTGTGGTTGCTGTTGTTCAGTCACTAAGTCGCGTCCAACCCTCTGCGGCCCCATGGATGGCAGCATGCCAGGCTTCCCTGTCCTTCACCATCTACCGGAGTTTGCTCAAACTCTTGCCTGTTGAGTCGGTGATGGCATCTACCCGCCTCATCCTCTCTCACCTCCTTCTCCTCCTGCCTTCAAACTTTCCCAGCACTAGCGTCTTTCCCAATGAGCTGGCTCTTGGCATTAGGTGGCCAAAGTATTGGAGCTTCAGCTTCATATTCCTTCCAGTGAATATTCAGGGTTGATTTTCTTTAGGATTGATAGGTTTGATCTCCTTGTTGTCCAAGGGACTCTCAAAAGTCTTCTCCAGCACTACAATTTGAAAGCATCAATTCTTTGGAGCTCAGCCATCATTATGGTTCAACTCTCACATCTGAACATGACTACTGGAAAAGAAGCCTAATATGTGGCACACAGGCAGCCTTAAATCTTAAGACATTCTCCCCAGCGCTCAGCAGCACTGCTGAGATCTAGGTTGATAACTATTCTGCATCTCTACAAATTCATCTGGTAAAATTTCAAAGAAAACCAAGAATTGGGCTATAGATAGAAGAGACTATAAGACATTTAATTTTAAATTTAAGTGAATTTATTATTACTATAAACAAAAGGCCACACAAGTTCTAAGCAATAACAAGATGGATGATAGAAAGAATAGGTATACTTTTTTGGAAATGACTGAGGTCATTCAGGATGCTGGAGTCCCATGAGACTTAAAATTTTATAGTCATCTTAAACATAATAGAGACTCAAGAGCTTATAATTTTAATCTAAACATACTGAATAACATTAACCAAATAACCTCCAAAGATAAAAATGTTTGGTATATATACAGAGAAAAAATATTAACTTGACAATAACAAGGAAAAAAAATGATGAAGGTCCTCTAAGAGGTGTGAAGTGGAGGAGATGTGCTGTCAACCTCAAGGAGAGAAAAGAAGCTTCAATCCTGGACCCAGTAGGAGGATGTTTACCCGCCGCTGTCCTCTAAGATTAAGCATGGACTGGATGCCAGGGTCTACTGCAGGGAAATCAAGTGAGCATTAAGAACCCAAAAGAAGAGGCCCGGAGTCACTATTTGGGAGGTGACTGAAAGAAAGGCATTTAGCTGTTCTGGCCAGATCGAGAGCAAGTGTACAAATATACTTGAACTCTGCAAGAAGCTGTTGGCTAAAGCCCTGGATGGATTGCCAAGACAGAAAGATCCCTTAGCTCTCACTTCTCTTTATCTCTTGGTCCAAAGTCTTGAACATTGATTGGAGTTCAAAAAACTAAGAGTGCCTGAAAGGTTTCTCAGTTTCCATATCCAAGGATAGATATATGTATTATATATATGTATATATGTATAATACATATATAATACACACATATACAAAATTATTTAAATATGAATATAGTGTATATATGCATAGTTATATACAATGTGCATATGTAAATGAATTTTATAAATGTATATTATATATATATAAATAGATTTGATTTAAGAATGTATTATTACATATATACACTACTATTTATGGCTCAGTTTATGGTTTGATTAGCATTGAGGTAAAACTCACTGGACAATGGATCAAATTATTATAACTGATCAGTCAAAAATAACCTTCCCTACTCTGTGTTCCACACCCCCTTAGAAACACTCTGCTGAGCAAAACATGACACCCAAGCAAACAGCAGAAGGATCCCCAGTGTGAGGTACAACTCCCCAAAACGTGATTCCTCAAAATGTCTTCTTTACCTAGATTTAAAGTGGCATGAGATTAACTAGTCATATATATATATATGGAGAAGGGAATGGCTACCCACTCCAGTATTCTTGCCTGGGAAATTCCATGGACAGAGGAGCCTGGCAGGCTATATAGTCCATGGAGTGGCAAACAGTCAGACATGACTGAGCAACTGATAACAACAACACAAAAATAATATATATATATATGTTTATTTACTTGTCTTGAATACATGTAAGATGAAACACTTGCTGTTAAACAGAACCAGGGCACCAAGGAGTCACAGTTGGTTGATTCCAGTTCTGCGGCATGGAAACTTCAAGTTCTGGAATGTCTTGTAAGGAAATATCAGAAAGTAATGAATTGCTCAAAAATTGTGGGGAGGAACTCTGCTCAGTGTTATGCGGCAGCCTGGATGAGAGGGGAGTTTGGGGGAGAATGGATACATGTATATGTATGGCTGACTCCCTTTGCTGTTCATCTGAAACTATCTACAACATTGTTCATTGGCCATACTCCAATACAAAATAAAGAATTTAAAGTCTGAAAAAAAGAAACAAGAGGAAAAAAGTCGAGGGGAATGTGTTAAAAGTACAGAGGAGGGGACCTGAAGTAGTCAGTTTGGTAAAATTCAATCACTCACAAGAATAATAATACTGATGGGCTATAAAAATACACTTAATAAAACAAGGAATCCTTGAATCCAGAATATTTCTACAAAAAAGGGAGGTGGTTCTTCTAGTAGAAGAATGCCAGGGAATAGATACAGAATAAATGATAGAGTTATAATGTAACCACTGTATAATCACCCAAATAAGTCAGTCTCATCAATAGATGATAAAGCTACTGGGAGAATGTTATTGGAAAAGAATATTCACATGGTCTGAATGTATCATGCCACCGATACATATTAACTACAAATGAAAATATGTGACACTCTGCAATGGAGAAATCCAGAAGGCACCCCCTCAACTAACTGAACACACTCAGCATCACCAACCAAGGGACCAACTGACAAACTTCAAATCTGATGTACTAAGAAGTCACAATATCACCTATGTATATTCTTGGCAAAAATGTTTAATATATTTATGAGAAAACAATCACATAACTCTAAATTGTGGCACAATCAACAAAGTAAATAACCTGAACTCTTTACAGTGGTCTCCAGTGTTTTTGCCACTGGGGACCAGTTTTGCAGAAGACAATTTTTCCATGGACCAAGGGTGGGGAATGGTTTCGGGAAGATTCCAGCATAGGACAGTAGAAACTAACACAACATACTTCAATAAAAATTAATTAAAAAAACTAAAAACACTACTACCTTCAAAAAGAAATAAAATGAAAAATTAAACCCACCTTCCTCACTAACAAGCTGTATGATCTTGGGCAATATTCTTTACTTTTTGAAACACACTTCTTTCATTTATATATGGGACTATTAATACCCGTTCCACAAACTTGTGAAAAATGAAGTATGTGTGGTGGTAGGTAGTTTGGTTGCCAAGTCATGTCCGACTCTTGCAACCCCATGGTCTGTAGCCTGCCAATCTCCCTTGTCCATTGGATTTCCGGGTGAGAATACCGGAGTGTGTTGCCATTCTTCCCTCCAGGGGATCTTCCCTAGCTAGGGATCAAACCTGGGTCTCCTGCATTGCAGGTGGATTCTTTATTGACAGAAAAAAAAAGGGAAAAGATTTTCTCCAGAAAACACATGGCTTGACTTGTGCCTTGTTTGCATAAACATGGAGGAGAGAGTGCGTGTCTGGCTCTGGCTGGTAAGTAGAAAATTTTGTTCCCTTGGATTTCTGCCCACCCTGTCTCCTGGGCTGAAGAATCTCTCTGCTTGGTCAGCCCTGATGAATAAGACTGAGGGCGCCATGACCGTCCTATCTATTGATGTTCTAGAAAACTAAGTACAGGTTCCTACTAGTTTGGCATTTTTCTCAGCTGTGGCCTGATGCACTTGCACTCCATTTGTGATGGGCCCCTCGTTGAGCATGAAAGCTGGTTTCCTTTTTCCTGCCAGAAATCCTGGCTCTCTCATTTGCCATATTTTCTGGGTCTGTTGGACTCAGCTCAGAAACGCCCCAGCAGAGTCTGTCTCTAGGGAAGAGCAGCCCCCGAGAAAGGGCGATGAAAGACAGTGTCTGTCTCTGCTTCTTCCTGGCAGCCATGTGCAGGTGAAGATGTAGAAAAGGGCAAAGCCCACGGCTCACACGCAACCTGACTGTGCAGCTGAGCAACCTTCCACAAGCACTTGTGCTCGTGATGCACTTGCACTTCGAGGAGACTTCCTCCTGGCCCTCGCTGGAAGAGGAGGATGGGGGTCATTTACCTCAATAATGAGATAAGTTTCCTACTTGCTGAGTCTGGAAAGCTGGGTGGCAAGAGTGATGGTGCCCATTTTTTCTGAGAACACAGTTTGTCTCTTTGGCTCCATTTCCCCCTGGTAGCCTTCCTAGACAGGACAGTCCTGGACTTCAAGGTCATGGCTAAAGCCCTGTGAATTAACGAGCACTCAACAGAAGGTAACCAGCAACGCTTTCAGGGCAGTTTTCCCAGAAAACAGCATCAGTGGCTTTTGCATAGCCTGGAAATTCAGATTTAGTTCAGATATTCCGGGGAAATGGAAAGAAGGGTGAATCAATCTCAAAGCATCTTTTACTCTTGACTGTTCACTAAGAGTTAGATAGGAGTCATCATGGAAAATATTGCCTAGGTGGCTTATGAACACAATCAGTTTTGACGAGACTCCCCTGGTAGTCCAGTGGTTTAGACTTTGCCTTCCAATTCAGGAGATGCCAGTTCCATCCCTGGTCAGGGAATCAACATCCCACACGCCTCGTGGCCAAAACACCAAAACATGAAACAGAAATAGTATTGTAACAAATTTAATAAAGACTTTAAAAACAAACCACATCAAAAAAAGTCTTAAAAAAAATTGGGTTTTGACATCTCTTTATTGTTGTTGTTTAGAAGATTCTAAGTAAGAGAGATTTGAATACTACTTAAATTTCATATTTAATTTATAAAAGGTGCTACAAAAAAACCCCAACATCTCAAAAATGTCTGAGTCATTTATCTGGACTGATAAGCATTAATTGTAGGAGTTACGTAATCTCCAGTATGAAATATAAAGCCAAAATAAAGATATCAGTGAACACTCCAGCACTTTTCCAGTTGGTTCCTCAAGATTCCTTTTATCATGGTCCCTAAAATATAAGATACTATCTATTAATGTAAACTTAAACTTAAGAATATGAAATCCATGTCATAACTATTGTATCCATTCATTGAAGGCAATCAAGAACTAAAGGTTGATGTTTATTTCTGGGAAGGGTAATCATTTTTATTTCCCTTTATAAGTCATTTTTTATTATGATCTTCAGCACCCCAATTTTTATTTTTCGGCCAGTCAGTGAAATTATTGAAAGAATACACAAAATAAACACTTTCCCTAGGGGGAGGGTTCCTGTGCTCTTGGTGCTATTGAAAAATACAGAAGATCCTGGGGGCACTTTTCCCATATTTCTATTCTTAGTCCAGAACTCTGTGACCAACACTTTCAAAAGCTTAACTCCAGCTGCCAGTACTCTTTTTCCTTAGCTCTACACATCCAAGTGCTGCTGATCCCCCTAATATTTCATGAATATTTTCCTTCCCTTCCACATTCTCTGCCACTATTCTAGTCCAGAGGGCTTCCCAGGTGATGCTTGTAGTAAAGAACCCGCTTGTTAATGCAGGAGACATAAAGAGATGCAGGTTGAGTCCCTGGGTCAGGAAGATCCACTGGAGAAGGGAATGGCAATACACTCCAGTATTCTTGCTGGAGAATCCCATTGACAGAGGAGCCTGGCAGGCTACAGTCCATAGGGTCACAAAGCGTTAGACTCAACTGAAGCAATTTGGCATGCACACACACATGCTAGTCCAGATCCTTAACACTCCTATCCTGGATGGTGGCATCAGTCTCCTGACTTATGTCCCTTCCCCAAAGAGGTAGACATCACTACTGCTCACCAGGATCATGCTCCCCTGGACTTGATGCCTCCTGGAAGTATTAATATATAAACTCAAACCTTTTTCTGACCACTGAAATCTTAACAGAAGTCTGAACAGTAATGAAGTGTCTCCTTCCCTCTCTATTCTATGATAGAGGGTTAGATCATCCCAGAAAGTGAAGTCTGTGCCCTTGGGGTCCCTGATGAGGATGCAGGGGAGCCCCCACCAGTGTGATGCAGACGTGCCTAAGGATGAGAAAGAAACTGTGCTGGTTTAAGCTGCTGAGATTTGAGTTTTGTTTATTCATGCTGTCCTTTACCCTAACCTAATAACATTCAGTCTCTTCCCCCTCTGATTCTCTTTGCACATCTTGTCAGGGTCATCATCTTAAATCACAAGCCAGACTGTTCCTCAATTGGAAGCCATCAATAGTTCACCATCAACCACAAATATAATGCCCCCCTTTTCTGGCTTTCAAGAAACCATGAGCTCTGTCTTCAATTTCCTTTTTCATCTTCCTCACCACACCCATGTTTCCAGCCCAGTGGGAAGACTTGCTGTGACCTTTGCCTGTGACTGCACCATGTTGAAATTCTACCATCCTTCAAGCACAGGTTCAAATGATAAGATTTTCTTGAATCCCAGAAATGGATTAATACTCCCATTCTTCTGGGACTCCCTAGAAATTATATCTTATCTATAGTATTTATCATTTTCTATTGCACAATATAAGGGCTTCTCAGGTGGCTCAGTGGTAAAGAATCTGCTTGCCAATGCAGGAATCACAGGAGACACAGGTTGGATCCCTGGGACAGGAAGATCCCCTGGAGAAATAAATGGTAACCCACTCCAGTATTATTGCCTGGGGAATCCTCCTGCAGCAGCGTGGATCACCGGCAGCTCCGTCCTGCTTGCCGTGGGGCCCCCAGCAGGCCTCGAGGGGCCTCCACATCAGCTTTAAATAGCCTCACTCTGCCTGCCCTCCAGGGACTGATGAACTGAGAGAAGTGTCCCCTCTTCTGCAGACAGAGGAACCTGGTGGGCTACAGTCCATAGGGTCACAGAAAGTCAGACATGACTGAATGACTGAGCACATACTCACACTTGGCATAATATAGGTATTTGAATCTATATCTCACCTTTCCTATTAGACTCTAAGCCACATTAAGGCATGTACCTGTAGTACTTATTTTTGCAGTTCCCTACAACACCAAGCTGTGCAGTTACTCAATAAATAATTTATGAATTAAATATTAATCTTCAAGGGAGGACCCTGGAGTTCTATTTTAAATCCCAAATGATCATAGATTAGTAAGTGACTAGAAATGTCCCCCATAGAGTGGACATGCATTTTCCTGGTGAGCTTCCTCCTTTGGTGGAAGATTCTGCAAGACCACCTCTGGGTGAGGCATCAAAGAGAACCTGGTTCCCAGGAGATCTGATTAGACTTTAGCCCCACGGTAATCTCTACCCTGCAAATAAGCTAAAAACTGGAGGAAATCCTAAGGCAATCAAAGAGAAACACATTAAAAAAACAAAAGAGTCTTTGAAAAAAAAAGACTTGATAATTCCTGGTCAGAGGGACTTGCTGTACTGGGGACAGTTTCTCAAGGTAAGATAACACTGGCCATTGAAGTCTTATAGCGTTTTTCGGGTGAAGAGAAAGGAGAAAAGGGGAAGAAAAGACTAGCAGGGCAGGTGAGCTTGGAGCAATTGATGTTACTGAAGGAGAACAGCCTGAAAAATCAACAGAGGGAATTCTTCAGAATGATGGCACGCAGCAAGGAAGAAACATGGAAAGCCAATCTAGAGAGTTACAGGCGGGGAAAGGTGGTACCTAAAAGGAAATATTTGTAACTTTGGTGCCATTAGGGTGGGACTTCTGTAGTTATGGCTTGAATCAGTAAGGGCCTTCCCCAACTAGAAGTCCAGGACCAGCTCAAGATCCAAGAGGAGCAGGCAGCTGTGGAGTGAAAATGAAGCACTGGGACGGTGGGGAGAGACAGAAAAATGCGAGGGGCTCACCTGGTCTGGAAGCTGTGCTAATCGGAATCTACCTAGAGTTTGATTATTTTATCATCTGACCCCAACAATGGCACCCCACTCCAGTACTCTTGCCTGGAAAATCCCATGGACAGAGGAGCCTGGAAGGCTGCAGTCCATGGGGTCGCTGAGGGTTGGACACGACTGAGTGACTTCACTGCACTTTTCATTTTCATGCATTGGAGAAGGGAATGGCAACCCACTCCAGTGTTCTTGCCTGGAGAATCCCAGGGATGGGGGAGCCTGGTGGGCTGCCATCTATAGGGTCGCACAGAGTCGGACACGACTGAAGCGACTCAGCAGCAGCAGCAGCAGCAGACCCCGACAAACTCCACAAAACCAGGGAGCCCACAGACTATGCCAGTCCAACGCATGGGTTGTTGTTTTGTTAATTGTAGGATAGTTGCTTTACAATGTTGTGTTGCTTTCTGAACAACAGGAATCCGCCGTTAAAGCACGCATATACCCTCTCGCTCTTGAGCCGCCCTTCCCTGCTCTCACCTCACCCCCCAGGTCATCTCATCAGGAGCATCACGCTGAGCTCTGGGTGCCGTGCAGCGGCTCCCCAGTAGCTGTCTGTTTCACACATGGTGGTGTATATAGGTCAGCGCTGCTCTTTCCTTTTGGTCCACCCTCTCCTTCCTCTGCTGTGTCCATACGTTGGTCCCCTGTGTCTACATCTCTATTCCTGCCCTGCAAACAGCTTCATCAATACCATTTTTCTAGATATCATATATATTCTCTTTCTGACTCACTTCCCTCTGTATAACAGGCTCTAGGTTCATCCACCTCAGGCCGACTCAAATTCATTTCTTTTTACAGTTTCTATATACCATGTATATTCTCTTTCTGACTCACTTCACTCTGTATAACAAGCTCTAGATTCATTCACCTTAGTCCAACTTACTCAAATTGGTTTCTTTTTATGGCTGAGTATATATATATATATATTCCAATATATATTCCATTGTATATATGTACTACAAGTTCTTTATTCATATGAGTTGAAATTAAAAAGTATCATACAATTATAGAAATTAACAAATTTCTATTAATTTACAAAGTACTACTTTCTGATGACAATTTTGTTTTCCTAAGAACGTAGCCAGGCCCCATTCCTTCTGAATTTAGGAAAGAGGTGGTTTTCTAATCCCTTCTGCCCATGACAATAATGGGGTATTAGAACACACCTAGATTCTAGATGTGAAAACGGACATGAGATAGGAGCTCAAATGCCTGGAAATGAAGTCATCATAGAGGACAGGGTAGCCGTAAGTCAGCTCTTCCTCCAGTGATCTCTGTTTTGACATAGTCTTATTTATTGGAGCTGCTTATTCTCTTATTTCTCAGGGGGAAATGGGTGCATTTCTTTTGTACACAGAATACTGTGATCTTGAAACAATACACTGAGTCATCTCTGAGCACTTAAAATTTTTTTTACCTTTCTTTGGTTTATAAACTTTGGAAGTGGCAGGAAGTAGGAGAAATGAAGATACAGCAAAGCACATGTGAGTAACTGTTGTATTCTTATAGAAATCAATGAGATTTTTAAAGATTTTATTTGATGTGGACCATTTTTAAAGTTTTTATTGAATTTGTTACAATATTCCTTCTGTTTTATGTTTTGTTTTTTTTGGCCCCGAGGCATGTGGGTTCTTAGCTCCTAGACCAAGGGTCAACCCCCTGTATTGGAAGGTGAGTTCTTAACCACTGGACAACCAGGGAAGTCCCTCACTGAGATTTTAAATGGTTTCGCCTCAGTGGTTACATTGACCAGGCTGGACTTAGGGCTTACAGGCATTGGGTACATAAAAGTAGAACATGACAGACTGAGTCTAATGAATTCAGAGATGGAAAGACCAGACAAAACACTACGTCTGAAGTCCTCAGAGTCAACAACCATGTGGAAAACAAATTAAAATCCCAGAAACACATGGACTTCAACAAAGCAGTGTGGTAGGAGAAAAATAAGGTGGGCTTTGGCATCATCTTGACCTGGTCCTGGATTCCAGAATCTTCCACCTACTTTTAGTAAGTGGTTTGACATCTGTGATCCATTACAAGGGACTTTAATCATGAAGACCCAAAAGAAGGTCAGAAACTAATCCATCTTTATTCAGACATTGGCTAACATTTCGAGTTCTCTGTACACCAGGGGCTTGAGAAATAATGATGAAGAAACCAGGAGCCTGTCTTAAAGAAACTCATAATCTATAGAATGTGGAAGTGAGAGAGCAGTGAAGTAAATATCAAGAAAGATATGTACACAGTACATGGAACTACCTTAAGAGAGAGGTGGATGGTAGAGCTTTTTGAGCTTGTGAAGAGTATTACGATGGAACACAGTCCTAGTTTGCTGTTCATAGTTGTCTCAGTGCATTCAGGCTGCTATAACTAAGTACTGTAAACCGAGTGGTTTAAGCAGTAATTTCTTTCTCATAGTCATGGAGCTGGGAAGTCCACAGTCATGGTGCTGACAGCTTTGTATCTGATGGGAACCTGCCTCCTGCTTCGTAGATTGCATCCTTGTCACTGTGTCTTCACATGGTGGAAAGGGGTCAGAGAGCACGCCGAGATCTCTTTAATAAAGGCACTCGGTCAGTCAGTGGCTGTCATGTCCCACTATTTGTGACCCCATAGACTGTACCCCACCAGGCTCCTCTGTTCATGGGATTCGCTTCCCTGGCAGCTCAGATAGTAAAGAATCTGCCTGCAATGCAAGAGACCTGGGTTCGATACCTGGGTTGGAAAGATTTCCTGGAGAAGGGAATGGCAACCCACTCCAGTATTCTTGCCTAGAGAATTCCATGGACAGAGGAGCCTGATGGGTTACAAAGAGTCAGAGGGGTCCCAAAGAGTCAGACACAACTGAATGACTAACATTTTCACTTTTGTTGCAGGCAAGAATACTGGAGTGGGTTGTCATGCCCTCCTTCAGGGATCTTCCCAACCCAGGGATCAAACCCTAGTCTCCTGTGTCTCCTGCGTTGACAGGCAGAGTCTTTACCACTAAGCCACCTGGGAAGCCCAATCAGGGCACTGAGTGAAGTCGCTCAGTCGTGTCTGACTCTTTGCGACCCCCATGGACTGTAGCCTACCAGGCTTCTCAATACATGGGATTTTCCAGGCAATAGTAATGGAGTGGATTGCCATTTCCTTCTCCAGGGGTTCTTCCTGACCCAGGAATCGAACCCAGGTCTCCCACATTGTAGACAGATGCTTAACCGTCTGAGCCACCAGGGAAGTAATAAGGGCACTAATCCTGTTCAAAAGCCTCCACCTCCATGACATAATCACCTCCCAAAGTCCTCACCTAACACCACTACACTGAGGGTTAAGACCTCAGTGTATTAATTGGTGGGGGGGGGGGAACAAATATGTGGTCCATAATAATGCTGTTTACCATGGCTACTTTCCTTTGCAATGCTGCAGCTGTGCAGAGCTGCAAAATGGCAGATGGCATGCAGCCAACAGCTGTTTCCTGGAATCCACAAGCATAAGAGCTATCAATGACTGTGATATCCAGGCCAAGTCATTC
Source organism: Cephalophus harveyi (assembly GCA_006410635.1). Taxonomy (NCBI): domain Eukaryota; kingdom Metazoa; phylum Chordata; class Mammalia; order Artiodactyla; family Bovidae; genus Cephalophus; species Cephalophus harveyi. Next base: position 63,199 of record SJYT01021522.1, read on the forward strand.
ATTTAAAGATGAGTAAACTGAGGAAGGAGGGTAATGTGACTTGGTCAGGCAAGTTACCCAGCTCTTGTTTCAAATGGTGCTCTTTCCTCCTCATCATACTGCCTCAGATTGACCAATAGTATTACTCAGATGCTAGAACTACTTCTCAAAAAAATTATAGGAAGCAAGAAATCCCACAAATATTTTTATGGACGCTCTGTAACAATTTTCATGGATAGTAAGAGGATTTGGAGGCTATAGTATAAGCTGCTGCTGCTGCTTTTGCTAAGCCTCTTCAGTCGTGTCTGACTCTGTGCAATCCCATAGATGGCAGCCCATTAGGCTCCTCTGTCCCTGGGATTCTCCAGGCAAGAATACTGGAGTGGGTTGCCATTTCCTTCTCCAATGCATAAAAGTGAAAAGTGAAAGTGAGGTCACTCAGTCGTGCCCAACTCTTAGCAATTCCTCCGTCCATGAGATTTTCCAGGCAAGAGTACTGGAGTGGGTTGCCATCACCTTCTCCGATACTATAAGCAATGCTGCCCAATAGAAATTTCTGCATTGGTGGAAATGTTCTATAGCTGCACTGTTTAATATACTGGCCACTGGCCACAGGTGGCCACTAGCACTTGGCTAGTGTGACTGAGGAAATGAATTTTCGGTTGAATTTAAAAAGTAATAAATTGACACTATAATTTCAATAGCTACATGTGGTTCATGTCTACCATATCAGACAGTGCAATTCTTAAGCATAGCCTATAAATTTAATTTATATATTAAATGTATTAAATTTAAATAAATTAAATTTATTTCATTTAAATTAAATCTATAAACTTAAGCATTGCCTATCAATTTAATTCCCTGGTGGCTCAGAGGTAAAGAATCCCCCTGCCAATGCAGGAGATGGGATTGATCCCTGGATCAGGTCAATCCCCTGGAGAAGGAAATGGCAGCCCACTCCAGTATTCTTGCCTGGAAAATCCCATGGAGGGAGGAGCCTGGCCACCATAGTTGAGAGACAAAAGAGTTGGACACAACTTGGAGACTAAACACCAACAATACCTTTAATTATGTCACTAGATGTGTGATTGTCCTCATCTAGTTATCCTTTCTTTGTACTCCCCCAAGCTCGCTCCGTCTAGTCCCTGAGCCCTAACAATATATAATTGAACACAGTTACTGGTGGCTGGGGTCCGGAATTAGTCTACTCCAATAAGTCCATTTCACCCAGACTGTATTTCTAGAAGAGTCCTTGTCATATTCTCCCATCATAATAAGGATAATCATAATTTTAGCATTTCCTGTGCATTCCTCATCCCCCTATATGCTCTACAATACTACACTGATCGTGCTGTGCTCAGTCACTTCAGTCATGTCCGACTCTTTGCGACCCCATGGACAATATCCCTCCAGGCTCCTCTGTCCATGGGATTCTCCAGGCAAGAATACTGGAGTGGGATGCCATGCCCTCCTGCAGGGGATCATCTTGACCCAGGGATTGAACCTGTATCTCCCATGTCTCCTGCATTGCAGAAGGATTCTTTACCGCTGAGCCACCGGGGATCTCCCCGTAAACCCATATGTTCTATTACTATTAACAAGTGACCAGAAGGCAAATCCATCTTCTTCCAAAATCCACACTTTTTTCACTGTCCTACATGGTCTAAGAACTGAGAATTGGTGTGTAATCCCTGTAGACTGAGCAGGGGTGATTTTTATTCACTCATTCAAAAATATTTATTAACTGCCTCTTAAGTGCCTGGCACTGTGCCAGGTAAACTACATAGCCAGGGAGCAAATCGAATTATCCCAGCTGACACCCAGCTTGCCCTCTAGAAATGAAATGCTGGTTTTCTGAGAAAGAAATTTGGTAGATTCTGTCAAGTAGCTAAGAATTCGGTGTTTACATGCTGCAGGCAACCTCCATGTTTATAAAGGAGGTCATTTCTTTGATGTTTGAAATGTGTGGTAATACTCTCTCAAGGCTAGGAGTTTATTTTCTTTTTTGCCATTAAAATATGATGTTTCATTCACTCAAGAGTTCAAATCCTGGGATTTCATCATGAACTCCACATACAAGCTAATTTCACAAAAGGTCACCACAGAGACCCCCCAAATTAGTATTGCAGTAGTTGACCACAGCTCTGTGATGATTATACCAGCTTATAAATTGTGCCTATGAAATTTAAGTATGTGAAGAAAAGGACTGTGAAGGATATTTAAGATTCTAAAAACTTTACTGAATAATTAAGTCATACAAAAGAGGAGTGATGAGAATCTAAAATATCACATACCACATTACATCAGCTCTAACAAATCACAAATTTTAAGGTACACCATAATTTTACATACCAGAAAAAAAAAGAGTGCTGCCATTTAAATTAGGACACAATGCAATGTTACATTGGATTTTTATTTAAGACTTCTAAAAAGTTTTTTTTTTAAGCTCATTGAAACATAATTTTTCTTAGTGATATATATTCAGTTCAGTTGCTCACTTGTGTCCAACTGTTTGTGACCCCATGGACTGCAGCATGCCAGGCTTTTGGTGTCCATCACCAGCTTGCAGAACTTGCTCAAACTTATGTCCATTGAGTCAGCGATGCCATCCAACCATCTCATCCTCTGTCGTCCCCTTGTCCTCCTGCCTTCAATCTATCCCAGCATCGGGGATTTTTCCAATGAGTCAGTTCTTCCCATCAGGTGGCCAAAGTATTGGAATTTCAGCTTCAGCATGTCTTTCCAATGAATATTCAGGACTGATTTCCTTGAGGATTGACTGATTTGATTTCCTTGCAATCCAAGGGACTCTCAGGAGTCTCCTCCAACACCACAGTTCAAAAGCATCAATTCTTTGGTGCTCAGTTTTCTTTATAGTCCAACTCTCACATCCATACATGACAACTGGAAGAACCATAGCTTTGATTCAGTTCAGTTCAGTTGCTCAGTCATGTCCAACTTTTGCAACCCCATGAACTTCAGCACGCCAGGCCTCCCTGTCCATCACCAACTCCCAGAGTTCACCCAAACCCATGTCCATTGTGTCAGTGATGCCATCCATCCATCTCATCCTCTGTCGTCCCCTTCTCCTCCTGCCCTCAATCTTTCCCAGCATCAGGGTCTTTTCAAATCAGTCAGCTCTTCACATCAGGTGGCCTAAGTATTGGAGTTTCAGCTTCAACATCAGTCCTTCCAATGAACACCCAGGACTGATCTCCTTTAGGATGGACTGGTTGGATCTCCTTGCAGTCCAAGGGACTCTCAAGAGTCTTCTTCAACACCACAGTTCAAAAGCATCAATTCTTCGGNTCACATCAGGTGGCCAAAGTATTGGAGTTTCAGCTTCAACATCAGTCCTTCCAATGAACACCCAGGACTGATCTCCTTCAGAATGGACTGGTTGGATCTCCTTGCAGTCCAAGGGACTCTCAAGAGTCTTCTCCAACACCACAGTTCAAAGGCATCCATTCTTTGGTGCTCAGCGTCTTTATAGTCCAACTCTCACATCCATACATGACCACTGGAAAAACCACAGCCTTAACTAGACGGACCTTTGTTGGCAAAGTAATGTCTCTGCTTTTTAATATGCTGTGTAGGTTGGTCATAACTTTCCTTCCAAGGAGTAAGCGTCTTTTAATTTCATGGCTGCAATCACCATTTGCTGTGATTTTGGAGCCCCACAAAATAAAGTCTGACACTTTTCCCATCTATTTCCCATGAAGTGATGGGACCGGATGCCATGATCTTTGTTTTCTGAATGTTGAGGTTTAAGCCAACTTTTTCACTCTCCTCTTTCAAGAGGCTCTTAGTTCTTCACTTTATGCCATAAGGGTGATGTCATCTGCATATCTGAGGTTATTGATATTTCTCCCGGCAATCTTGATTACAGCTTGTGCTTCTTCCAGCCCAGTGTTTCTCATGATGTACTCTGCAGTACTCCTTTTCCTATTTGGAACCAGTCTGTTGTTCCATGTCCAGTTCTAATTGTTGCTTCCTGACCTGCATACAGATTTCTCAAGAGGCAGGTCAGGTAGTCTGGTATTCCCATCTCTTTCAGAATTTTCCACAGTTTATTGTGATCCACAAAGGTTTGGGCATAGTTAATAAAGCAGAAATAGATGTTTTTCTGGAACTCTCTTGCTTTTTCGATAATCCAGCAGATGTTGGCAACTTGATCTCTGGTTCCTCTGCCTTTTCTAAAACCAGCTTGAACATCTGGAAGTTCACGGTTCACATATTGCTGAAGCCTGGCTTGGAAAATTTTGAGCATTACTTTACTAGCATGTGAGACGATTGCAATTGTGCAGTAGTTTGAGCATTCTTTGGCATTGCCTTTCTTTGGGGTTGGAATGAAAACGCACCTTTTCCTGTCCTGTGACCACTGCTGAGTTTTCCAAATTTGCTGGCATATTGAGTGTAGCACTTTCACAGCATCATCTTTTAGGATTTGAAATAGCTCAACTGGATGGACCTTTGTTGGCAAAGTAATGTCTCTGCTTTTTAATATGCTGTCTAGGTTGGTCATAGCTTTTCCACCAAGGAGCAAGCATTTTTAAATTTCATTGCTGCAGTCAGCATCTGCAGTGATTTTGGAGCCCCAGAAAACAAAGTCTCTCACTGTTTCCATTGTTTCCCCATCTATTTTCCATGAAGTGATGGGACCGGATGCCATGTTCTTCGCTTTTTGAATGTTGAGTTTTAAGCCAGCTTTTTCAGTCTTCTTTTTCCCTTTCATCAAAAGGCTCTTTAGTTCTTCGCTTTCTGCTATAAGGGTGGTGTCATCTGCGTACCTGAGGTTATTGCTATTACTCCAGCAATCTTGATTCCAGCTTCTGCTTCATCCAGCCGAGCATTTCGCATGATGTGCTCTGCATAGAAGCTAAATAAGCAGGGTGACAATATATAGCCTTGACGTATTCTTTTCCTGATTTGGAACCCTATATATATATAGTGTTTCCCTGGCAGCACTGGTGGTAAAGAACTCGCCTGTCAATGCAGGAGACAATCGATGCGAGTTTGATCCCTGGGTTTGGAAGATTCCCTGGAGAAGGAAGTGGCAACCCATATCCAATATTCTTGCCTGGAAAATCTATGGACAGAGGAGCCTGGTGGGCTACAGTCCATAGGGCCACACAGAGTTGAACATGACTGAAGTGACTTAGCATGCACACATGCATGCATTATATATACATACACACAGATACATATATGTATATACATACATATACATACATACATACATACACACACACACACACACACATACACATCAGGAAGAAAATATAAGGTAGATGACTTGGTTAAGGAATTCCTAAAACTGTGACATATTGAGAACTTGACTTTTTAAAATTGTTTTCAGCTCAAAGTTATCAATATCTGTGTTTTCCCCACAATGTCAGCCTCTGCATCATCAGGGTCATTGAGATGTAGAATTTCTCAAGAGATTTTTCTCTTGAGGATTTTCTTCTAAGCTGCTGAAATCCTGAAAATTTTGAAAATGGTGCTTTCTGTGTTGATTTTTGTTCACACATCAATGAACTGACACAACTAAGCTTTGTCTACTATTAAGCATCTTCCTTTCCCATGTCTTGGAGGGCACTTAGTGTTGCTTTGTCAGAAAACAAAGAATTGTGGTCACTCCTCCAGGATCAAACATTTGCTCCCATATTAGCCAGTGTATCTCCATGATTTCTGTTTCTATAGTGCTCTGTGTATACAAAGTAAGTTTTCATTCAAAGTCAGATCACTGAGACTGTTCTATGTTTTCCTCTAAGAGTTTTAAAAGTGTCTGGTCTTACATTTAGGTTTTTAATCCATTTTGAGCTTATTTTTGTGTATGGTGTTAAAGAATGTTCTAATTTCATTTTTTTTCAGGGGAGAAGGCTGAGGGAAGCGAAGTTAGGGAGTCTGGGATTGACACGTACACACTGCTGTATTTAAAATGGATAACCAACAAGGACTTACTCTGTAGTACAGGGAACTTGCTCAATGTTATATAACAACCTAAACGGGAAAAGAATTTGAAAAAGAATACATGTAAAACTAAAAAAAAAATGTATTGTAATCCTAGGGGTAAAGTCACTGAATTGTATACTTTAAAGTGGTGAAATTTTGTGATATATGAATTATATCTCAGTATAGCTGTTATTTAAGAAAAAAGTCAAATCACAATGTACTCTGTTCACAAAAAGTAACAACCCATCAAAGGAGCAATATAGAAGAGGAACCCTGTACATGCACAGAGAATGGTGTTTCACAGGTGCTGCTAGCCCCCTACCCCCTAAGTTTATAAGATATTATTGGTAAGATTCCTCTGGAGGAGGAAATGGCAACCTACTCCAGTGTTCTTGCCTGGAGAATCCTATAGACAGAGGAGCCTGGTGGGCTACAGTCCATGGGTTTGCAAAGAGTTGGACACGACTGAGTGACTAACACTAGACACTAGGTTGGTAAGAGGCAACTTGGTTTCAGATATTGTAAAATATGAAAAAAAGTTGTCTTAGAAGATGAACAAATCCTCTCCTGGCATTGCTATAGAAGAGACTGACCCTTCCAGCTTGGACTGACTTGAGATCATGACGTTGAGCATCACGGGATGTCCACCCTGACATGTCCCTCACTGGCTTTACTTGTGCCTCATGCAGTCTGGCCTGAACCCTGAAGGCCTGTGATGAAGGAGAAGCTTCTTCCACTGGGTTTTATGCTTCCCAGACCGTCTGCTGGACTCAGAACAGGAATGGTCCTTTGTCTTCCAAGAAGATCGAGTTCTTCAGGTAGAGTTTTGAGCTCACTCTGAAACTGGGTTTACATATATTTTTCTGCTATCCCTCCCTTCCTTGAATTCCCATTTCATCAAAGTAAGCATTGGGTTCCTGCAGGTGCTAGACTGTGGTCCTCGGTTTCAGAGGTATGAGAATGGAAACCAAACCTTTAGCTTATATGCTGTCTTCTTACCCTAGTTTTACCTGGAATTGCCTGAGAGCATATAACATAAAACTGGAAACTTAGTGATACACGATGCTCCAAGGGAACAGGTTCCCCTGAGGTGTCCAGGCTGGAATTGAGAACCCAATTCCAGAACCCGCTCTGCTAACAGCCTACAGTCAGCTGCTTCTCTTGGAGGGTGGCACGCTGAGAGACAACACAGGCACGGGAATCTCAGCTGTGCAGCCACAGACCACCTCAGAAGCTGGGAGGGGTCAGCGGCTCCCTGCAAGCTCCCCACTCAGTGGCTGGATTGCGATTAGCTTTCTTCAAACCCGTACCAGTACAAGCTCTGCTGAGACACAGAATGCTTTGTGGGGAGAGGAAGTGGCAGAGCTCAGATTCTCATGACCGGGAATAGAGGCAAGAGGGAGCCAGTGGCTCAACCTTTCAGAAAGGAAAAGAGAGAAGTTAATGTGCCAAGCTGTAGAAGAATGGGGAGACAGTTCCTGTTCGCCTGCTCCCCCAACGTGGAGGGCACGGCCTTTCTGTGAGGATGAGGAGTGCTGGTACCAGAGGCTTTAGCATCAGCAGTTGGTAGGTTGTAGTGATTGGGTCATGGTTCTGTAAGGACCTTGTGTGTACTTACCAGATCTTCAAGCCAGAGGAGACGTGGGTAGCGGGGAGCTTCCCTGGTGGTCTGGTGGTTAAGCTTCTAAAGCAGCAGGCCCGGGTTGGATCCCTAGCCGGGGAAATAAGATCCCACATGCCTGCCTCCAAAGAGCTTTCAAAAAAGAAAAAAAAAAAAAAAAAAGGAAGAGACATGGGCAGATCTAAGACAGAGGCATCTAGAAGGTTATAATATCAGTGTTGATAATATTAATCTGCTGAAAGGTAAAAAGAGGCAAATATTGAATGATTTCTTTGTCAATTTCTTCAATAATCCTGTGACATTAGCGCCAAGGGACTCTGTGTACTCAATACACCACTAACCCACAGTGGATGCAGAAGATTGATATATGGCCAGCTGACAGATGGAAAAACTCACCATAACAACAGAGCTGGAACAAGATTCTTAATCTCCCCAATTCCTGACCAGAGCTACGTCAGCTGGCCCTCTGCAGTTGGAAAAGATGGTAAGAGAGATGGGGAAGAGGGAGTTTGGGAGAGCATAAGCAGAGGTCGGAGAAATAGAAGCTGAGCCCATGGAGGGGATCCAGCATGGCTGCCACACTTGACCAGGGTTGCCTGGAATCGATGGCAAGAAGACTCTTCACAACAGGCTCACATTGATGCACTCAGTTGAATAATGTCCCCCACATTCACATCTACATAAAACCCATGAATGTGACCTTATTTGGGGGTCTTTGCCGATGTTACTTAGTTAAGACAGAGTGGACCCTACAGATTGTACTACACGTGTCCTCATAATAAAAGGGATATTTTGACAGATGGACACAGAGACACCAACGCAGAGGAGAATGCCACGTGAAGACAGCAGCAGAGATCGGATGTAGGGATGTGACCACAAGCCAAGGAATGCCAAGGATTGCTGGCAACCACTGGAAGTTCATTGGAAAAGACCCTGATACTGAGAAAGATTGAAGGCAGGAGGAGAAGGGGACGACAGAGGATGAGATGGTCGGATGGCATCACTGACTCAATGGACGTGAGTCTGAGCAAGTTCCAGGAGTTGGTGATGGACAGGGAAGCCATCACCATGCTGCAGTCCATAGTGTTGCAAAGAGTCGGGCATGACTGAGCGACTGAACTGAACTGAACTGAACTGAACCAGAAGCTAGAAGAGTCCAGCAGGGGTTCTTCCCTAGAGCCTTTGCAGGGAGCACAGCCCTGCCAGTGCCTTGGTTTTGGACTTCTGGCCTCCAGAACTGTGAGGACATATTTATGTTGTTTTTAAAAAATTTATTGGAGTATAGTTGCTTTACAATGTTGTTACTGTCTGCTGCTCATATAGCAAAGTGAGTCAGCTAGATATATACATATATCCCCTCTTTTTTGGATTTCCTTCCCATTTAGCTCACCACAGAGCATTAAGTAGAGTTCCCTGAGCTATACAGTAGGTTCTCGTTAAGTTGTGTCTGACTCTTTGAGACCCCATGGACTATAGCCCACCATGCTTCTCTGTCCATGAGATTTTCCAGGCAAAAATACTGGAGTGGACTGACATTTTTCCTCCAGGGGATCTTCCTGATCCAAGGATTGAACCCACGTCTCCTGCATTGGCAGGCCGATTCTTTACCACTGAGCCACCAGGAAACCCTTCTCCTTAGTTAACTATTTCATAAACAGTCGTGTATATATGTCAATCCCAACCTCCCAATTCATCCCACCTCTCTTTTCCCCTGCCTGGTGTCCATACGTTTGTCCTCTACATCTGTGTCTATCTCCGCTTTGCAGATAGGGTCATCTGTACTATTTTTCTAGACTCCACATATATCTGTCGTTTGAAGATACCTAGTGTGTGGTGCCAGAGAAGGCAATGGCACCCCACTCCAGTACTCTTGCCTGGAAAATCCCATAGACGGGGAAGCCTGGTGGGCTGCAGTCCATGGGGTCGTGAAGAGTTGGACACAACTGAGCAACTACACTTTCACTTTTCACTGTCATGCACTGGAGAAGGAAATGGCAACCCACTCCAGTGTTCTTGCCCGGAGAATCCCAGGGATGGGGGAACCTGGTGGGCTGCCATCTACGGGGTCGCACAGAGTCGGACACGACTGAAGCGACTTAGCAGCAGCAGCAGCAGTGTGTGGTGCAGGGATACTGCAGCCCTAGGCAGAGATTACACCTGAATCGGGGCTGCATTTCAGCACCCCAGTCAGGGCTCTCTGCAAGGTGGCAGAGATGCCAGTTCCTACTAACCTCTTCCTCTGGATAGACTGAGCTCTGGGTGATCCTGACTGATTTCTCTGTTTATGGCTCAGGAACCCAGCATCTACTCCTCATGTCCTGGAGATTCAGCACTAACTGAGGGACTATGAAAGCCTCTTTACAGACATCACAGAGGCCTCCGCGATTGAAGCTGGAAGTGCCATACCATGACTTCTGCCATTTCTGTTGGTCACATAGACCAACCCTGGCATGTGAGGGCAGCAACTAAACAGGGTCTCTGGGCACCATCTTGGGGGCTGGTGACCACACCCGCATTGAAATGTTTCCTGTGTTTTCTGAGCCTGGAGCAGGACACAGATTACTTATGGCTCCCAGAGTCTCAGAACATGACCAGCTCCACCATGTAGTCCTTCCTGCTGCTGCTGCTGCTAAGTCGCTTCAGTCGTGTCTGACTCTGTGCAGCCCCATAGACGGCAGCCCACCAGGCTCTGCCATCCCTGGGATTCTCCAGGCAAGAACACTGGAGTGGGTTGCTATTTCCTTCTCCAATGCATGAAACTGAAAAGTGAAAGTGAAGTCGCTCAGTCGTATAGGACTCTTAGCAACTAGAGGATCCAAATGTCTCTGTTTTTCAGTCAGTCTTGATCTTTCCACTGGGATAGGGAAACTGTGTTACTTTGCTCATTTCTCTTTGGTCAGACTACCTGGATTCACATCTTGCCTCCTCCGCTTATTAGCTGTGTGATCATTGACAAGTTACTCAACTTCTCTGTGCCTGAGTTTCTTTGTATATAAAATGGGGCTAAAACAGTATATACTCCACAAGATTACTGCATGGCTTTAATGCTGTGATGCATGGAGAGTGAGGACCACAGTCCTAAGTGTGCCTTGTGTGCTCAGGGCTCCCAGTCAGGTCTGACTCTTCGTGACCCCATGGACTGTAGTCAGCCAGGCTCATTTATCCATGGGATTTTTCCAGGCAAGAATACTGGGGTGGGTTGCAATTTCATAGCTATAATGATCATTGTTTGAAAATATTCTGTTTTAGGAACCAGAAAGGAAGGAGAAGGGATTATAGGGGATGATAAAACATCAAGGATTCTCCTTGAATATTCTGCCGCATTTGATGTAGCTTGGACTTTTTGAGGTCACTGTTACTCAGAGTAAAGGTTCTCATCCTTCCCTTCCCCTTCTTCTTACAAACACATTGCCATCAATTCCCATACATTTTACTGGCCAGCTAAGAAGTCCCAACCAGTGGGAGCATGGGCACCTTGTTGCACCTTGAGTTGAATTTCCACCAACATTTCAAAGCCAGCTGTGTGCTGTGCAAAGTCCCTTCAATCATGTCAGACTCTTTCAAAACTGGCAACCACAGTCATTCCTCCTTACGCTTTAGATCAAAGAACTCAGGGCTTCCCTTAGGTCTGATGCTTATAGATCAAGGCAGTTCCTACTGGCAAGAATCCTTATATTTAACTTGTTAGTCTCCCAAGATCTGACAACATAGTGCAGAATACAGTGGCTATTTCTCAGAAATGGAAGGTATGGGATAGATGCCTCCAGACTATTAATGGCCCACAGATTCAGCAGTCAGGCCAGAGAAGCTCGGATAATAAACAGGATTCTTTTCCAACTGGTTCTCTGCATCCTTTACCCTTCTCCCCTCCAAAGACCCTGCTTCCTGACACAGAAATTCATAACAATGGTGGAAAATTGCCAAAGCCTGCAAATTTCTCCAAGCAAAGAACAATTCCAATAAAGAGAGTTCAGGTTTGCAATAATTGTAATAATGAAAATGATCATATTTTATACACCTAAAGCACTTCTCCTCCTCTAGTCTACTAGTTAATATGTGAGGTTTGTGCGTTTGCATATGCCCAGAAGAGGATGTGCACAGTGTACTGAGTCCATAAAATGGTTCGGTGAAACACTGTCCTTTGTTTGATTAATTTCCAACATTTATTCATCTTGCCTAGTTTAAAATTTTAATCCCAAATATTACATTAGCCTCCACCCAATCTCATCAATTTGGGCCGTTTACATTTTTAGTGTCAAGGTTATTATCTTTTAATACCTATGGGGCTTCCCAGGTGGCGCTAGTGGTAAAGAACCTGCCTGCCAATGCAAGAGACATGGGTCGGGAAGATCCCCTGGAGGTGGGCACAGCAACCCATTCCAGTATTCTTGCCTGGAGAATCCCATGGACGGAGGAGCCTGTTGGGCTACAGTCCATGGGGTCGCAAAGAGTCAGAACGACTGAAGCAACTGAGCACAGCACCCTATAGATGGCTAAGAAGCTGGGGGCATCTTCCTGTGAGAACATCATTTCCTGCTCAGAAAAGCTGAAGCAGAAAGAACTTGAGAGACAGCAGCAGACAAGACATTTTGACAGAGGAGATGATGCCTGATTTCCGTGATCTGTCACCATGCTCTGAGGGCAGTAGCTCATATGAACCAGCATGCTCCAGCCTGATTTTATTCAAGTTTAGACACAAAACATGAGAGATACCGAATTCTGCAGAGTTGGAGATTCCTGCAGCCACAGTGACCCAGGAACACGGCAAAAGAATTGTATTCTTTTAGGGTTTTGGCCTCTCAGGTGGTACTAGTGGGAGAGAACCAGCCTGCCAATGCAGGAGACATAAGAGATGAGGGTTCAGTCCCTGGGTTGGGAAGATTCCCTGGAGGCAATTTTGGTAACCCACTCCAGTACTCTTGCCTGGAGAATCCCGTGGACAGAGGAGCCTGGTGGGCTGTGGTTCACAGCGTTGCAAAGAGTTGGACACGATGAAGTGACTCAGCACGCACACCAGCCTCTCAAATATCTGCTTTTGGCCACTCTTCTGGTTGGGTTCCACATAGGATGGCAGAGCCAGAGCTATAGAGCTCCCCAAGCTCTGTGAAGAGAAACGCCAGTTTTGTGGAAAGGAGACCTGTTGTCTTATCAAGGGTATATGAGCAAATATCACTAGGTTTCACAGACTGACAAGGAGGGCCTGTGGTGGGTGGAAGCTTAGCCCTTACTGGCGCTTTCAGGATCTTTGATCTCTTCTGTGAGGATCGAGGGGAAGTGGGTGGATGGAAAAAGGAGGAGGAGAAGAGTTGTAGGAGGAAATCAGTTCAGAGAGCATTCACCGAGACAAAACTCCCTCAATTTCCTGCCACAAGAGGACATGCAAACAGAATATTTCAGTACCAGGTGCTTAGAAATACTGCAAAGATGTGCTAGGGAATCCTGGGAGAAGAGCATGGGGTCACTGAAGTCATGTTGGGGTTTTTTTTTTTAGCTGCACCAAGCTGCACATGGGATCTTATTTCCCCAACCAGGGATTGAACCTGCACCCCTTGCATTGAAAGCCTGGGAGTCTGAACCCCTGGACCACCTGGGAAGTCCCACCTTGCTGGTTTTTAAAAGAAGTGTTCCTAAACAACTGAAAGCTGAGCTGAGAGCCAGCTGCATAGACAGAATGCATTTCTAGAGTGGTCTAGAAAACGTTCCAGAATCCAAGAGAACATGGAAATGCAGAACATGTGAAAATGCAGAACATGGAAATGCAGGGGCTTCAGAGTCCTAGTCCCTTTGTGCCACAGGGAGTGATGGAAAGGTAAACAGAGCCAGTTCCCTTGGGACACTGCATGCCATGCTAAAAAAGCTCACCTTATTCTTCTGGGTTTTATCTGGGGACAAATGGGGTCTGAGCAGTTTTAGATGGATCATTTCACTAGCGTTATATATTGAAAGGGCAACACTGGAGGTGGAGGGGCTGGCTTGCAGGTGATTGGAATCATTCAAGAAAGAATGGCAAAAGCCAGAACTAGGACAGGGGTGGCAGGGAGAAGATAGACTAATTTGGAGACAAAAATCAGTGGAACCTGATTGGCTATTTGCCGGATGGGGAAAAAGGGGAAAGGACAATGAGGAGGCTTCTTGAACCGTTGTTTTCAAAGTGTGACAGCTGGACCAGCAACATCAGCATCACCTAGGAACTCATAAGAAAATACAAATTTCATGGCCTGTCCCAGACCTTCAAATCAGTTACCTCATTACTAACACTGATGCTGAAGCCCTAGAAATCTGTATGTTAAGAAAACTCTGCAGGGGATTCAGATACAAGTTCAACTATGATCACCAAATTCGGTAGAATAAACTCCAGGATTTTGCCTTGGGTTCTCGAGTAAATGAAGTTGCCTTCTGACTCAGACAATAATCTTTCTGCAACGCAGGAGACGTGGATTTGATCCCTGGGTTGGGAAGATCCTCTGGAGAAGGAAATGGCAACCCATTCCAGTATTCCTGCTTGAAAAATCCCATGGACAGAGGAGCCTGGTGGGCTACGGTCTGGGGTCCCAAAGAGTCAGACATGACTGAGTAACACTGTCACTTTATGCTGCGATAGGGAAGATTTTAAAAGGAGCAGAGTGATTTGTCTTGTTTTGTTTGAGGATGAGAAAAAGACTGGAAGTTAAAGAAAGGAAGAGAAGCAGGGTGACACACACAAGGAAAAACAGAAAAAGAATTAGAGAGAAAGACAGAAAGACTGGAAAGGAAGGAAGAGGTGACTTTCAGATCCTGCCTGAGGTTAGTGGCTGGCAGAGGGAAAATTTTGAAAGCTGATTTGCTGCTCCTGGAGCAGTGATGGAACAGAGAAATTAGCCTGAATGGTGAGCTAGAAATTTTTTTTTTTTCCTGAATCATTAAAGAAATAGGAAGTAGGAAATGAAAACCCACTGCAGTATTCTTGCCTGGGAAATCCCATGGACAGAGGAGCCTGGCAAGTTACAGTCCATGGGGTCACAAAGAATCAGACACGACTGAGTGACTGGGCACAAAGAAATCTGAGTTTCCCACACTATTGATGGTTACGTATCCTGCTTTTTATACCAAGGCACAGTAGCTACAATATGGGAGGATCTGATGGAGGTCTTCCTCCTCTTAGGCTGAAGAGATGGAAAGAAACTGCAGAAACATAGGACACAGGTTCACAAGTACTTTGTCCAGGCCTTTCTTGTGTTATGAGCACGGTGACCACTGTGTTCAGACAGCAGTGGAGACCATGGCAAGATTTGGCCATCGGGTCAGAAAAGCCCTTCTCAAGGGCGCGAGATCTCAAGCCATTAGCCTCTGAAGTTGTCTGTCAGTACACCAGGGTCAGAGCTCAAGTACACGGTGCATGCCTCCATTGAACTGGGGAAGAGGGTGGGCAGAGTGGAAGACAAGGCACAGAGGGGGAAAGGGTGGTTCCCCTGCTACACACAGCGGCCTAGCCTGGGGTCTGAGATGAATAAAGTGGCCAAGGAAAGGCAAGAGCCGATACATGGGGAGGTGGTCAAAGAAGAAAGTTCTGCCTGGATCCAACCCTGTATAATAGAGAGAGAGATGAAATAGCATCCTTATTCCTTTGAAATGGAGTGACTTGCTGGGGACATTCAAGTCTGAAAATAGAAGCTTTAGTGCACCAAGGAGGCCACTAACTCAGTCATGACAGATGTATGGAAGCTTTCTCCTAATATGGTATCTGAAGATAAAAGCAGCTCAGGAGAGACACACATTTTAAGTGCTGTCCTGCTAATACAAATGCATCATCTGCTAGCCATGCTCTTTGACCACTGTTTCATTGCCGAGAATGGTTAATGCTGATGAATCCACGTGGTCCGTGCCAACATTTCCAAGCCCTTGGCTTTGCGACATCATGTTCCAACCAACTGTTCCCTTCCCTGCTCCAATTCCTTCTACATATCACTGCCCGATTGATTTTCGAAAGTAGGTCCCACATTGTTCTTCTGCTCAAAAACCTCCTAAAGCTTCCTCTTGCCTACACAATTGAATTCAAACTTTTCAACTTGGCCAAGGTACCGAGATTCCCATCATTAATGGCTGCCATGCCTCAAAAGCTACAGTTGTATCAATAATAATGGAAGTATGATGACACGGGAAGGAGAATGCATTCACTCATTAGCACCAGATGGGAAATTCAACAATGGGTAGATTTAACAGATGGAAAGAAAGCAGGCTCCTCATAGACCCGGGATGGGCACTTTTCAATGAAGCTTCCTTCACACATTTAGGCAGTTTTTATAATAGAAATTTCAGATGGCACATATTGATCGAGGAGTAGGAAGGAGGAAGGTCTAGACTAGAGCACAGTGTACTGCTGGGATGAGGAGATTTGAGGTGTATTATGAACAGCTTACTCTACCCAGGAAGGTAATGGACCCAGAAACAACAAGAGGGGCCTCCCAAGGGCCTGGAATCTTTTGCAGTGAAGTGTGTGCAGCCCAGTTCCTCATTTCTCCCAGCTTCACATTGCTGACCTTGGCAGACACTTCACCTTCTCTCCGTGTCTCTGATTCTTCATCTGTAAAATGGAGATTTTTCTCATAGGACTTCAAGGAAGTCAGTGCACTTTGATCATTGCCTCCTTGATATATACTAGCTTTTAAATATCTTAGCTTTTAGTTTAATCGTCTTAGCTTTCCTTCTCTCTCCACTACCTTTCTCTACCACCCTCAGCCCATACTCATGTAGTTTCTTAAAAGTTTGGTACTTGATGTTCTAGAAAGAATCAGGACTCCCTAAAGTCTTCCTTCTCACAAGTCCATTCTGTTTCCCTTCTTGATCAGAGGGTCATAGATTTTTACAATCTGACGTTTGGGTCCCACCACAGGGACCCTGATTTGAGTCAACTGCAGTGGGGCTCAGGCATTGTAATTTTTAAAAAACTCTCCATCTTATTCAAATGTGTGGTTAGCATAGACCCCCTGGTCCAGACTGATGGGAATCAGAAGAATGGAAGGAGAAAAAGCATACTGGACCACTCAACAAATCTACAGGAAGTGATCACGGAGTCTTGGTAAACACTCCAGGTTAACTTTGGAAGAACTTTGTGTTTTTGGAACACTTATATTATCTTGAAGCACCTTTGCCTTTGGCTTAACTACCTGTGGTGAGACTTACTGTGGAGCCCTGCTCAGAGGTTCTGGGTTGGTGGGCAGGAGATGCTACTCTGGGGACATTGGTATTAAATTTTCAGTTACACTGTTGGAGAAATCACTTGGGCTACAAAGGGAGAAATAACTCATCTCAGAGTGTTCCAGCTTCTGGACCAGAAACACTTAGTGTTTCTTTCTATATCCACAGGCAGGTTTCTCAGCCATTGCCAAAGCTTCTTTGCCTCAGGAGAAGGATTTTGGACTTTATTCTTTGAACTGTGGGAAACCTATGAATATCTGGGGCAGGAAAGCAATATGGTGACAGCAACATTTTAAGAGGATGGATGTCAGTGTGTGGAGTGAATTGTATCAGCGACTGTCAGAAGGCAGCTGAAATCATGCAGGTGAGGAGTGTTGGGAAAGAAAAAAGGCTGTATGATGGGGTTCTGTGAGCACGGTCTGTCAGAGGTCAGTCGGGTTTTGAAGGAGAAGGAGGAGACTTTTCCACATCACTGCCCCACCAAATAATGAATCCCCAAAGTCATTGTCTCATCTCTTGTGCAGGAAGAAACATACATAGTCTCTAGAATATTTCCCTTAGCATGCTGTACCATGCTGTGCTAAAGTCATTTCAATCATGTCAGACTCTTTGCGACCCTATGGATTGTAGCCCCCCAGGCTCCTCTGTCCATGGGATTCTCCAGGCAAGAATACTGGAGTGAGTTGCCATGCCCTCTTCCAGGGGACCTTCATGACCCAGGGATCAAACCCGTGTCTCTTACGTCTCTTGCACTGGTAGGTGGGTTCTTTACCACTAGTGCCACCTGGGAAACCCCTTCCCATAGCATGATGCCAAGTAATGTATTTATTTTGTAATGTCTCCCCTTTCCTCCCCTCTCCCTGGGCATCAGGCTCTATACAAGCTGTACTGATGCCAGGTGGGGAGGGGAGGAAAGGGTAGACATTGAAAAATAAATACATTAGAGGGCATTACGCTAAGGGAAATAAGCCAGACAGAGAAAGGCAAATACGGATATCACTTATACATGACATTAAAAAAAAATCAAACCCATAGAAACAGAGAGTAAAGAAGTGATTTCCAGGTGTGAGAAGTGGGGAGAGGTTGATAAAAGGGAATAGACTTTCAGCTCTAAAATGTTTAGGAGCTGAGGATCTAATGCGAAACATGGTGAAATAGTAACATTGTATAGTAGACTATAAATCTGCAAAAAGAGAAGAACTTAAATATTCTTACCTTCCACCCCTAGAGGTAAGCATGTGAGTTGATGAGTGTTTTAATTAACTAGATGGCAGAAATCCTTTCACAGTGTGTATGTCTATCAAGTCGTCATGATGTACACTTTTAATATCTTACAGTTTTGTCAGTTATACCTCAACAAAACGTAAATGAATAAATAAATAAATAAAATAGCTGAATGCCATGCAAAGAAGTTGAGCTGTGAGAATGGGAAGAGGTGCTTGGTTGCTGGAACCTGGAGAAAATGCAATTATCGATGACAACAAAGTCAAAGGCATCAACCCAGTTCTCCTTCTGCTTCCATCTTTTTTGGGGGCCTACAATGCAGCAGGTGGGATCTCAGTTTCTTGACCAGGGATCGAACTCTTGCTCCCTTCACTGGAAGCACAGAGTCTTACCTACTGGACTGCCAGGGAAGTCCCCTCTGCTTCCATTCTTACCTCTTACAGCCCTCATGACAGACACCACGCTCCTTTAAACCAGCATCACAATCTCGCATCTCCATACCTCTGACTGTCTTTTGCTGGCTCCTTTTGCTTCAGTCTTCCCTTATTTAAGTAGTGCTTGTTCTTCTAGTCCTTCTCAAAGGGATCCTCCTTTGCCCCTCTCCTCTCCCCACACGTGAATGTCATTAGCCAGAAGTTATTTTCATTGCTCTCTGGTGGCACAAGGTATAACATTTATATAGCACTTATTACATATTGCCTTTTAGTAAATGAGACACTTGTTCTTGGATCTCAGCTACTCGACTAGGTTTTAAGGGCTCAAAGGCAAGGACCGTCATTCCACAACTTGGTATTCTGGTCCAGGCTTGGCTTAGTGCTCTCCTGCCAGTTGGAGCAGTACAAATAAAGCATCCAATCTCCTAAGCACAGAGACTGGGTAGTAGCTGCTCAGTAAATGTCTATCGAATTGAATTACTGTCTCAGTATATCAGGAGCATCATTTCCTATTTCTCACATGAACCAGCATTCCTGCATGTTCTCTTCTTTTTTATTTACTTACTTCCTTTTTAGGTTACGGCTGGGTCTTCATTGCTGTGCGTGGGCTTTTCCTAGTTGCTGAGAGCAGGCACTGCTCTCCAGTTGCTGTACGGGGACTTCTCGCTGCAGTGGCTTCCCTTCTGCAGAGGACAGGCTCCTAGGCACATGGGCTTCAGTAGTTGCAGTGCGGGCTCAGTAGTTGTGGTACACCGGCTTAGTTGCTCCTCTGCATGTGGAATCTTCCTGGACCAGGGATCGAACCCACATCCCCTGCATTAACAGGTGGACTCATCCATTGTACCACCAGGGAAGTCCCTTTTCTTTCTTCTTTATGAGGTTAATAGCTCATGTCCAGTCCAGTTGTTCATTAGAGACCATAATAATAATAATGTTGAAACTCATATAATTCTTACTTTGTGACAAGCACTATTCTAACTAATTTCTTTACATGTTTAAAAGACTTAATCCACATAATAACATCAAGAACTGAGTGTTTTTATTATTATGTCATAGAAGAGAAAACTATGATTTAGAGAACTTAAGATCACCCAGGTATCATAGTTGGCAGTAGAGCTAATCGCAACAAAATTTAACAACGTTCATGCTTTTAACCAATGTTTTCTAACTTTTGGACAGTGATCCATTGTAAGAAATATAACACTACCACCTAGGACAAATAAACACATCTGAAATGAAAGTATCACAAGCTAATAACCCTCTTTGCTGTGTGCAATGCTCTTTTTTTTTTTTTACATTTTATCCTATTTTAGTTAATTAAAAATGTTAGATGGAACTCCCTAAATTGATTTCACAACTTCCTCATAAGTTGAGACTTGCAAGCTGAAAAACACCACTCTAACTGATGTGTTTAACCATCTCCCTCAGCTGTAATAGATGAATGACTTCAATCCTTCCCCACTTCTCCCAAGTCACTAGACCAAGTTTCATTTCTTTAAAAAAGGAAGTGTCCTAACTGGTATGTGTGGGAGATGAGATGCACGAAGTTGCTGTTTAATTACACAATGTCGAGCGTAAGTTAAACGACATATTCCCTCATGAACTACAAGTAACCCAGCTACAGGACTGCTGCAGCATTAGTTAAGACAATCCTAATTGAACAAGAAATATAATTACAGAGAGGTCAACCGTCTGTGAGCCAAACTGGTTTTCCATCCTGGGATCTTTTCTCTTCCACACCACCCTGACTAAGTAACCCTTCAGTAAGTAGATAAATCCCTGAATTCACTTTTTCCTTGTTTAGTCCTTCATTTAGTTACTAGCTTGCTAACTCTTTTATTTGGAAAAGAGTAATTTAAGTGCTTCAAAGCTAAGCACCGTGATGAGCTTTCATGATGGCCCCGGTAATATGGAGATGTTTGGTCCCTGTCGTCTGTCAACTAAGAAAAGTTAAGAGTTAAGTTTTATTCGGTGGGAATTTTTAGGACTTCAAACTTGGAAGGCAGTATGTCAAATAACCCTGAGATGACAGAACTGCTCCAAGGAGGCAGTGGGGAGGGGACAGGGTTAGGATATATAGAAGTTTTGCAACAAAGAGCAGGTAGTCGGGAACATCAAAAGATTTATGGTGTTGTCCTTCAGTCGCTCAGTCATGTCTGACTCTTTGCCACCCCATGGACTGCAGCAAGCCAGCCTTCCCTGTTCTTCACCATCTCCTGGAGCTTACTCAAACTCATGTCCATTGAGTCAGTGATGCCATCCAACCATCTTATGCTCTGTTGCCCCCTTCTCCCCCTGCCCTCAATCTTTCCCAGCATCAGGGTCTTTTCTAACGAGTCAGCTCTTTGCATCAGGTGGCCAGAGTATTGCAGCTTCAGCTTCAGCATCTTTCCAATGACTATTCAGGAGTGGTTTCCTTTAGGATGGACTGGTTTGATCTCCTTGCAGTCCAAGGGACTCTCAAGAGTCTTCTCCAACACCACAGTTCAAAAGCATCAATCCTTTGGTGCTCAGCCTTCTTTATGGTCCCACTACTGGAAAAACAATAGCTTTGACTAGATGGACCTTTGTTGGCAAAGTAATGTCTTTGCTTTTTAATATGCTGTCTAGTTTTGGCATAACTTTCCTTCCGAGGAGCAAGCATCTTTTAATTTCATGGCTGCAGTCACCATCTGCAGTGATTTTGGAACCCAAGAAAATAAAGTCTGTCACTGTTTCCATTGTTTCCCCATCTATTTGCCATGAAGTGATGGGACCAGATGCATCAAAAGATTACTGTTAATTAGAGAAAATCAGACTTGTCAAATTAAATAATTTAGTGCTTTTCTATGTATAGGAAGATGCAAGAGTCTGGGCTCACTGAGATCATCCCTCTGATATGCACCTCAGCTGTCTAGGACAAGTCTCCTGTGTTTTCACAGGCGTGTCCTCAGGGCTCACTCTAGGGAGTGGCTGCAATCTGATGACTGCTGTGCTGCTTAGTAGCTCAGTCGTGTCCAGTTCTTTGCAATCCATGGACTGTAGCCTGCCAGGCCCCTCTCTTCATGGTGATACTCCAGGCTAAGATACTGGAGTGAGTTGCCATGCCATCCTCCAGGGGAACTTCCTGACCCAGGATTCAAACCGGCGTCTCCTGCATTGCAGGTAGGTTTTTTACTAGCTGAGCTGCCCGGGAAGCTCTCTGATGACTGCTAGATGACAGGTATTCTTTCCCTTCCTGAGTTTCCCCCAGGGCTTACCGGTTCACTAAGACTGTGACTTGGCCCCACCATCATTTCTTCTCTGGGTGTCATTCCTGCCACCTTTTGCCTCAGGCACAATTAAGGAAGCCTTCACTTTGTCCTCCCTCAGTGGGTGGGACATTTTTCCTTTGGGGCACAGTAATACTAAATTTTAAACTGAAGTGATAAATGGAATATTCCCTGCCATATCCATAAACTAAGAATGTCAGAGATTGCAGCCACAGCCTTTGGTGAGCCAGTAAGCCCTGGGGGAACTCAGGAAGGAAGAGAATACCTGCCATATCAGTAAACAAAGGGATGACGGTGGGGCCATGTGTTGCTGAGCAATAGGAATTTTCTACAGAGTGAGGAGCTGGAAAAGATTGGGGGGGGGTAATGGGGAGAAAGGGGTGAATGTTCCATGTAGAAGAAATGGTGTGAAGGGAAAACCATCAGTGGAGCGTCTGGGGCTGGGGAGAGGATGGAACATAGAGCAAGGAGAGTGGACAGGTCTTGATTAGGAAGATTTGTGACTTACAAGGAGTTTATTCTGTATTTTGCAGGTGACAGGGGGCTGTGACAGAATGTTTGGCTGTTGAATGACATAGAGAATGTACTATTTCAGGAAAGCATGTGATAGTGTGTGGAGTGTGGGTAAAACAGAAACTGGAAGTGAAGGTAAGGGGCAGGTTTGAGAGCCATGTAGCAGCTGAGTGGACAGAGTGAGTGACAGTGTGGAAGGTGTGGACAGTGGCTCCTAGCTTCTGCTTTGGGTGGTCCAGCAGATGACTGTGCCATTTGCTAAGCTATCGGTGCAGGAGGAGCGGGGATGGGAACAAACTAACAAATTCTATTTATTTTAGTAAAAATTTTTTTTTTTTTTAATTTCTTTGGCTACACCGGGTCTTAGCTGCAGCAAGTAGGCTCCTACTTTCAACATATGGTTGCTTCATCTACTTCCTGACCAGGGATTGAACCCTAGCCCCGCACACTGGGGGCAGGGAGTCAACCACTGCACACATGAGCGAAGCCCCAACAAGCTTTATTTTAGAGAGGAGGCATTCGAGCCTACCAAGAGACTCCCAGGTATGCATGTAACAGGCAGGCAGAAATGTTATTCTGGAGCTTAGATGTAGGTCTGCTTACAGGTATAGATTTGGAAACAATAGGTTCTGATTGGCAGCTATAGCATTAGATGTAAATGAGTGTGTGTGTGTGTGTTTGTGTGTGTGTGTGTGTGTGCGCGAGCTTGCACTGGCATAGCAAAAACAAGAAGGCTAAAGCCCCAGAAAAGATGGGCTCAATAAAGGACGGAAATGGTATGGACCTAACAGAAGCAGAGATATTAAGAAGAAGCAGCAAGAATACACAGAAGAACTGTACAAATAACATCTTCACAACCCAGATAATCAT
Organism: Cephalophus harveyi; assembly: GCA_006410635.1. NCBI lineage: Eukaryota > Metazoa > Chordata > Mammalia > Artiodactyla > Bovidae > Cephalophus > Cephalophus harveyi. The sequence continues at coordinate 86,220 of SJYT01021522.1, forward strand.
GATGGTGTGATCACTCACCTAGAGCCAGACATCCTGGAATGTGAAGTCAAGTGGGCCTTAGGAAGCATCACTACAAACAAAGCTAGTGGAGGTGATGGGATTCCAGTTGAGCTATTTCAAATCCTGAAAGATGATACTGTGAAAGTGCTGCACTCAATAAGCCAGCAAATTTGGAAAACTCAGCAGTGGCCACAGGACTGGAAAAGGTCAGTTTTCATTCAATCCAAAAGAAAGGCAATGCCAAAGAATGCTCAAACTACCGCACAATTGCATTCATCTCACATGCTAGTAAAGTAATGCTCAAAATTCTCCAAACCAGGCTTCAGCAATACAGGAAATGTGAACTTCCAGATGTTCAAGAAAAGGCAAAGGAACAAGAGATCAAGTTGCCAACATTCTCTGGATCATGGAAAAAGCAAGAGTTCCAGAAAAACATCTATTTCTGCTTTATTGACTATGCCAAAGCCTTTGACTGTGTGGATCACAATAAACTGTGGAAAATTCTTAAAGAGATGGGAATACCAGACCACTTGACCTGCCTCTTGAGAAACCTGTATGCAGGTCAGGAAGCAACAGTTAGAACTGGACATGGAACAACAGACTGGTTCCAAATTGGGAAAGGAGTACATCAAGGCTGATTCTTGTCACCCTGCTTATTTAACTTAAATGCAGAGTACATCATGAGAAACGCTGGGCTGGAGGAAGCACAAGCTGGAATCAAGACTGCCGGGAGAAATATCAATAATCTAAGCTATGCAGATGACACCACCTTTATGGCAGAAAGGGAAGAAGAACTAAAAAGCCTCTTGATGAAAGTGAAAGAGGAGAGTGAAAAAGTTGTCTTAAAGCTCAACATTCAGAAAACAAAGATCATAGCATCCAGTCCCATCACTTCATGGCAAATAGATGTGGAAACGGGGGCTGACTGTATGTTTCTGGGCTCCAAAATCACTGCAGATGGTGATTGCAGCCATGAAATGAAAAGACGCTTACTCCTTGGAAGGAAAGTTATGACCAACCTAGACACCATATTCAAAAGCAGAGATGTTACTTTGTCAACAAAGGTCTGTCTAGTCAAGGCTATGGTTTTTCCAGTGGTCATGTATGGATGTGAGAGTTGGACTGTGAAGAAAGCTGAGCACTGAAGAATTGATGCTTTTGAACTGTGGTGTTGGAGAAGACTCTTAAGAGTCCCTTGGACTGCAAGGAGATCCAACCAGTCCATCAGAAGGGAAATCAATCCTGAATATTCATTGGAAGGACTGATGCTGAAGCTGAAACTCCAGTACTTTGGCCATCTGATGTGAAGAGCTGACTCACTGGAAAAGACCCTGATGCTGGGAAGATTGAGGGCAGGAGGAGAAGGGGATGACAGAGGATGAGATGGTTGGATGGCATCACCGACTCAATGGACAAGGGTTTGGGTGAACTCTGGCTGTTGGTGATGGACAGGGAGGCCTGGCATGCTGCGGTTCATGGAGTCTCAAAGAGTTGGACACGACTGAGCGACTGAACTGAGCTGAAAGCCCCAGAATTTTTGGCACCAGGAACCAGTTTTATAGAAAACAATTTTTCAGTGGACTGGAGGTGGGGGTGTCGGGGACAGTTTCAGGATGATTAAACCAATTTCATTTATTGTGCACTTTGTTTCTGTTATTATTATGTCAGCTCCACGTCAGATCATCAGGCAGTAGATCCTGGAGTTTGGGAGTCCCTCGTGTAACTAAAGTCACTCTTAGTTTGCGTGCGTGCTCAGTTGCTTCAGTTGTGTCTGACTCTTTGCGAGCCTACAGACTATGGTCCGCCAGGCCCCTCTGTCAATGGGATTCTCTAGGCAAGAATAATGGAGTAGATTGCTATTTCCTCCTCCAGGGGACCTTTCTGACCCAGGGATCGAACCCTAGTCTCCTGCCTTGTAGGAGCCGCCAGGGAAGTCCCTTACTCTTAGTTTGCCAGTCCCTAAAGTGGGTATGATAATAGTGCTGTCAGAGAGAAAAAAACTGTCCCTTCTAGGTTCTTCTGCTGTGTGCTACATGCTAAGTTCGTTCAGTCATGTGCGACTTTTTCTTTCTACAAATTAAACTGACATGAAAAAATCAGACAAAAGTTTAATAACATGTACACACAGGAGAGCCAAAATGTCTGGGGCCCTCCCCTTAAATAGCAGCTCCAGCTAAGGACAAAAGCAGATGTTGGGGGTGGTGGTTTGGAACGTCAAAGGGGAGGAAGGCAATTGACGTAAAGATGGGAAAGCAGATGTTTGGTAAGCAAATGTTTGCTGGGTCCTGCAGAGACCACAGGACACTGAGAGGACGCTGGGCTCCAGGCCCTGCCCAGTGTCCCCCATCACACCCAACCTATATTCTTTGCAGATCTCTCTGGTAATTATCCCCTGGAAATTCTAGGGACAGGCCCTCAATTTGAATTCTTTCAGGCAGTTAGAACAAAGGTCAAAGGGTCTTCCTGAATCTTTTGAGCCTTGATTGTTTTCAGCTTGAAATAACAGGCATGGTAGAGATATTTTGATGTGGCCAATTTTGTCCTCCTAAAGTTCTTATCTCCCTGGTGGCACAGATGGTAAAGATCTGCCTGCAATGAGGGAGACCCGGGTTCAATCCCTGGGTTGGGAAGATCCCCTGGAGAAAGAAATGACCACCCACTCCAGTATTCTTGCCTGGGAAATCCTATAGACAGAGAGGTCTGGTGGGTTACAGTCCATGTGGTCGCAGAGAGTCGGATATGACTGAGAAACCACCACTTTCCTTTCACTTTACAGTTCCTGTCTCATTGGGTCATTGTGAGAAACTGAAAAAAAAAGTGTAAATCACTTGGCCCAGTGGACAGAGCCTCATCACTGCTCAATACACAAGAGTGGCCACTTTTCCTGAGACTTGTCTGTGATGGAAATTAAGAGATCCGAGTATAGCTGAGTGTGGACCTAGGCCTGGAGGACAGGCGTTTCTCCATACAGGAGAGACTGTGTACCAGGAAGAGGGAGGCAGGCCGAGGAGAACCAGAACTGTCAGGAGGAGAGTCGGAGACCAGAGGAGGGGCCGTGGCCGCCTCTGGGTGAGCGGCTGCGCATCAGAGCTACCTGAGGCTTCAGCGAGATGAAAAAAAACGACCCACTTTTGAGTGAATGACCTCGCACCTGAACTCCTGTGCTCCTTTATCTTTCACTCTCTTCTTATAATCTGTTTCTGGATGCAGAGCTTCATTGTCACCCCTAGAGTAACCCCCAGGTGTGTGTTGGCACACTTCACAGGGAGCAGCCCTGTTGCTAGGGTGACCGTTCACCCAAAGTCCCAGCACGATGTTTTCATATCATCTTAGAATTTCCATGCTTCCTCCACTGGTAGGGGTCTTCCTTCCCAGATTCTGGAGGGGCGGTGTTACAGGAGCACATGGGCTGAGAAGGCAGACAGACCTGAATCCCAGCTCTGTCACCCACGAGCTGTGCAGCTGCAAAAAAGCTCTTTAATGTCTCTGAGCTTTTGTTTCTCCATGGTGAACATGAGAATAATACCTGCCTTATAGCACTGCTATTGCTGTTTAGTCATTAAGTCACGTCCAACTCTTTGTGGCCCCATGGACTGTAGCCCACTGGGCTCCCCTGTCCATGGGATTTTCTGGGCAAAAATACTGGAGTGGGTTGCCATTTTCTTCTCCAGGGGATCTTCCCAGACCAGGGATTGAACCTGCATCTCCTGCATTGGCAGGCGGGTTCTTTACCACTGAGCCACCCGGGAAGGCCTGGGGTGGTAATCTCATAGCGATCAGTTCCGTTCAGATCAGTCGCTCAGTTGTGTCCGACTCTTTGCGAGCCCCTGAATCACAGCACGCCAGGCCTCCCTGTCCTTCAGCAATGTTGCTGTGCCATTAAACTTGAAAATGCAAAGTACCTAACCTGCTGTCTGGTACTCAGTTAAATATGGAATAATTATTTTTTTCTCATCTCAAAGAACCCTGAAGCATATAATAATTTAATGATATGGAAATGATAAACACAAAGATCCATAGAGTATTACATAGCTGTTTACATAACACTTTCTTATCTAGAAAATGGCAAGAACAACAGCAAAGCCTCGCCCACAGCATGGTGGGGATTATGTGACATAAGGATCTGGCCTTATATCTTTGTAGACAGTTTGACTGTGACTTTTATGAAGGCAAAGGGCTTTCCAGGTGGCGCTAGCAGTAAAGAACCCCAACTACCAATACAGGAGACTTAAGAGATGTAGGTTCGAGCCCTGAGTCAGGAAGATCATCTGGAGGAGGGCATGGCAACTCACTCAGGAATTCTTGCCTCGAGAATCCCATGAACAGAGGAGCCTGGTGGGCTACAGTCCATGGGGTCACAAAGAGTCAGATACAGCTGAAGCGACTTAGCAGAGCACAGCACCGCACATTATGAAGGCAGATATGAAAATGTTGAAGGCTACTTTCCATCAGGTGAGAAATCTTGGTGCCAGATGCTGCAGTGAGGTGGAACACTTGAGTGTGAGTCTCCATTGAGGGCCAGATAGAAATTCTTTAAGAGGCAATGTGCATCTAAAACTTCAAGCAGGGCTGTCTGCAGTCCAGCCAGCATCGCCAGGATTTGGACATAGAGACCCTGCACAGACTGACCCTGTGACATGGAGCTCTGGGTGATCAGACCCTCCTAAGCAATGATGGCTTTGAACCAGAATCATTGGTGTGAAGGGATTCCCCGGTGGCTCAAGTGATAAGAACTCGCCTGCAGTTCAGGAGCCACAGGAGACTCGAGTTTGATCCCTGGGTCGGGAAAATCCTTAGAGAAGGAAATGGAAACCTACTCCAGCATTCTTGCCTGGGAAATCCCATGGATCAAGGAGTGTGGCGGGCTACAGTCCATGAGGTTGCACAGAGTTGTACATGATTAAGCAGACACACAAACACTGGTGTGAAAGAGGCTGTAAGTAAAGATACATTCAGCAAGTCAAAGGTCAGGAGAAGCATGGGCAGAGCAGGCCACCGGTAAGATCTTCCCTCATCATATAAAGAGGGAACCCAAGATCAGGCGCCTGCCCAATGTCAACATAGGAATCCAGCAGCGACCCATGTCCAAACCCCGGTATTGCTGGCTTGGTCAACCCAGCTCTGTGGGACACAGCTACTGCATGGTCCCTGAAGCTTATGAATGTGTTCCCTGCCCTTCACTAGCTGCAGGGCTTTCTGCCATTCCCTTTAGTTTCTCCATTCCCATCTGATTTCCCTTTGCAGATACTCTGCACCTGGGAATCAGTCACATGCCATGTGATGAAATGCCACAGCTAGAGAATGCTGGGCATTAATCCAAATGCTATGTTAGCACCACAATTAACTGGTAAATGGGGACTTTTCAAAGAATCTAGGCCCTCTGTTATATCACGTAGCCAGGGTTGGTGTGCCTTCCACTGACTGGGATGCAGGGAATGGGAGCCAGGCCACTAGCACTGATACTGATTTCCTGCCGTGAAGGTGAGCTTCTCTTAGAAGACAGTGAAGGTAGAAGGGGAGAAGAGAGAATTCAAACCAATTCTCTCTCCTCTCTTTCCTTCTCACCCAGCGCTTCCCACACACCATGCATATTCCATCCACTGAGCCTTGCACCGGCCATTCCTTCCGCTCGGAAAGGTGAAAACTAATGAAAGGAAAACTCACCAAAACGGAGTCAGCAGGCCAGAAGGGGGCGCTCTCAAGCACATGCCGTTTGAAGTACAGATCCCAGTGGAAGTGACTGGGATACTTCCACTGGGATACAGTGGAAGTTATTAGGATATAGTCTCCAGCAGGAAGTGACTGTACAACTGCCTGCAGGAGGAAGAAAGATTTTCTCCTCCCCTGGCAACAGCTCAGCCAATGAAAAACCACTATACTTCAACTTCCTAGTTTCCTCCAATAGACGTTTTGTTTACAATAGCCCCTCCCAACTCCCCCTTCTCTATAAAACAGTTTCCTCTGTTTTGCTTCATTAATTTTGCCTGTGGTCCTCGAAGCTGCATGTCGTGAACTGCAATTCTTTGTTGCTACTGAGTAAACCCATTTTGCTGGTAAAATAAGTGGCCGATTTCTTGTTTTAGGTTCACAGAATGCTGTTCCTTAAGATGCTGCATGGTTCGTTTTTCTCTGCTCTTGAGGAACCATCTCTTGGAAGCCTTTCTGGCCACTGCCCCTGGACTCGCTCCCCCTTTTCCTGTTCTACTTTCCAACACAACATTAATTATCATTCAGTGAAAATCACTGCAGATGGTGACTGCAGCCATGAAATTAAAAGACGCTTACTCCTTGGAAGAAAAGTGATGACCAACCTAGATAGCGTATTCAAAAGCAGAGACATTACTTTGCCGACTAATGTCCGTCTAGTCAAGGCTATGGTTTTTCCAGTGGTCATGTATGGATGTGAGAGTTGGACTGTGAAGAAGGCTGAGCCCCGAAGAATTGATGCTTTTGAACTGTGGTGTTGGAGAAGACTCTTGAGAGTCCCTTGGACTGCAAGGAGATCCAACCAGTCCATTCTGAAGGAGATCAGCCCTGGGAGTTCTTTGGAAGGAATGATGCTAAAGCTGAAAGTCCAGTACTTTGGCCACCTCATGCGAAGAGTTGACTCATTGGAAAAGACTCTGATGCTGGGAGGGATTGGGGACAGGAGGAGAAGGGGACGACAGAGGGTGAGATGGCTGGATGGCGTCACTGACTCGACGGACATGAATCTCAGTGAACTCCAAGAGTTGGTGATGGACAGGGAGGCCTGCGATTCATGGGGTCGCAAAGAGTCTGACGTGACTGAGTGACTGAACTGAACTGAACTGAACTGAACTGAACTAAGTCTCTCACATGTTTGGTTTATCTTTTGCCTCCTCTCATCAGACCTTAAGCTCTGCTGGAGAAAAAATTTTTGTCAAGTCTAATCACTGCTGTATCTTTAGCAACAAGCATTTACCTGGCATGTAGTAGATGCTCAGTTATTTGTTGCAAGTGCAAACTACAAATTGGGACTTGCCAAGAGCATTTGCCATCTGCCTCTGCAAAGACTGACCTCTCTGCTGCAGCAGCTGTTGACCTTCAACATGCCCTGAAGAGAATTCAGGGTGGAGAGTAAGGCACTCTGCTCCCGGGAAATTGGTGGAACAGGTCTTTAGATAGTTAGATATTTTCGTGGTTTCATGATCCCAATCCTTGCATCTCTTCATATTTATAAAAGCACTAACTCCCTTCATGTTGACATCAGCTCCTTGGGATGAGCAGAAAACCTTTTGTAAAATAAGTGCTTGATTGCACTGAACTCCCCCTTCACCAAAATTATATCGACCTCCCCCACTACCTCGCTGGAGCAGTTTCTCAGAACTATCTGAGGTGCTGTCTCCCATACTGCAGTCTTCATTTTGCCCCCAATAAAATTTAACTCGAAACTCTTGCATTTTGCATCTTTTCTTAGTTGACACAAGGAAGGAAAGGAGGAGATGAAAGGGATGATAAAGATATGAAAAAAAGGCAAAATTGACATTTTTGCCCCCAAACTTTCCATTTAACTTAACAGACTTTGTTTCCATCTTTACTCTCTGCTGAGCCCCTGGTCAAATCCTGGAGTAATGAGTTAGTGGTCTCTATCACTCAGGACCTCCAGATCTGGTTGTGATCTTTTTGAGAACAGGTGGGAAGCAAGTGGCGTAACAGAGATGTGGGATCACAGGAAGGAGAGGCCAATGACTGGCTCAGTGGTGAAGAATCTGCCTGCCAATGTCTTATGGAAGACATTTTAGGTGGCATTTTATGGGATAGAGGAAGTAGGCTATTGTGATTTATAATAAGAGATGTATACTTGGTGTTCATCCCCTTACCTGGCACAGAGCTTCTAAAACTTTAGAATTTCATAAGTGATCAGAGAGCTAAAGGTGTCTTTTGTTATCCATAATACACATCTGAGTTTATGTTGGTGGTGTTTTAGTCGCTAAGTCATGTCCAACTCTGTAGCCCACCAGGCTCCTCTGTCCATGGGATTCTCCAGGCAAAAATACTAGAGTGGGTTGCCACGCCCTCCTCCAGGGGATTTTCCTAACTCAGGAATCAAACCCGGGTCTCCTGCACTGCAGGCAGATTCTTTACCAACTGAGCTACGAGGGAAGTTTATGTTCATGAGGTGATATTTACAAAGCCCCTAGAAAACTGCAGGGTGGGAACCAGCTCTGTGAGCAGAGAGTTGAAACTTTCCAAGGGACTTCATCCTCACCTCATCTCTGGAAGAGAGAGGGGCTGGAGTCTGACTTAAACAGCAATGGTCCATGTGTTTATCAGTCATGCTGACACAAAGCAGCCACTGTGAGAATCCTGAACAACGGGTTTTGGAACGGCAACCCACTCCAGTATTCTTGCCTGGAGAATCCCATGGACAGAGAAGCCTGGTGGGCTACAGTCCATGGGGTCGCAAAGAGTCGGACACGACTGAGCGACTTCACTTCACTTCTGGTTCAGTGAGCAGGCAGCAGTGCTAGGAGACTGACCCTTTTCCCTGAGCATCTCTCCCATCCAGCTGTTCCTGAGTTGTATCTTTTTATAGTAAACTGGTAATCAGGTAAATTCTTCCCTGGTGGTAAAGAATCTGCCTGCCAATGCAGGAAACGTGAGTTTGATCCCTTGGTTGGGAAAATCTCCTGGAGAAGGAAATAGTGACCCACTCCAGTATTATTGCCTGGGAAATCCTGTGGACAGAGGAGTCGGACATGACTTAGTGACTAAACAACAACGATTTGGTAAGTAAACGGCTACTGAGTGCTGTGAGCCACTCTAGCCAATTAATCAAAACTGCAGTGGAGTTCCTAGTAACCTCTGATTGATAGCTGGTCAGTTAGAAGCATAAGTGGCAACCTGGACTTCCAACGGGCATCTGCAGTGGAGGGAGAGGACAGTCTTGTGGGACTGTGTCCTTAGCCTGTAGGACCTGATGCTGTCCCCAGGTCATAGCATCTGAACCGAGCCGAATTGTAGAACATGGCTTGATGAGCGGAGATCCCACCCGTCCGGTCACGGAGACGTCAGTGACAGAGTAGAAGAGAACTGACATGCAGGAGGGCTTTTCCCTACCCAGTGGGGGTTGGGGTGTACACAGGAATAACCGCGTGAAAGCAGGCAGTACGGGGTGTGATGGAAGAATGTGGATGCTAGACAGGAAGCCAGAGAGGGAGGCCAGGTTATGATGTCAGGGGAGAGGTCCAACTTCATTGGGAGGCAGTCAGGAGCTAGGTGGCTTCTGTTAGAAAACAGCCGGGGTCACTTGGTGCTGGAAGGCAAGCCTAGTAGGGTTTTTTTTTTTTTTTTTTTTTTATAACGTGGACCATTTTTAAAGACTTTGTTGATTTTTTTACAATGTTGTTTCTGTTTCATGTTTTGGTTTTTTGGGCATGAGGTATGTGGGATCCTAGCTCCCCGACCAGGGATCGAACCTGCACCGGCTAAATTGAAATGGGAAGTCTTAGCCACTGGGCTGCTAGGGAAGTCCCATGCCTAGCGAATTTGAAAGGAAGGCTGGCATGAGGGGCTCTGGCAGGGGAAGAACCCTCAGGACATCACTGCCATTGTCCCTGGTAAATTTGGAGGGTCTGACCCGGACAAGGGAGGGCAGGGAAGGCATTTAGGCATGTTCCAGAAGCAGATGTCACAGAACATGATAACTGACTGACCCAGGGGCACGAGGAGAGTCAAAGACGACCCCGACTTTGAGCCCAGATGCGCAGAGGAATGGAAACAGAACGCAGGGGGGAAGAGGTAGAGGGCATGCGAACTTACCTATCCCCAAAGTTCCAGCTGACTCACTCTCATTTGTTTCCTTTTGCTCTGAAGTTAAAGTTTAATCAAACACCGCTAATAACCACACATCCATCCCCACTACCAAGATATGCGGACATTATCACTTTAAAAACACCCTCATTCAAGACACCAGGGCTCCGCCTTGTGGCTCTCCTGAGACCCCACCTCAGGAACCAGTGCCCTGCAGTAAGCCCTCAAGAGCATAGCCCCCCTGCACCTAAGTTCCAGCTCTCCTAAAGAGGGGAGAGGCCCCATCTCTGCCGGGAATTCATTCACCTCAAGGTCGAGGTGGGGACGAAGCTCAGTTCTAGTCCATTAAGCTGAGAGCCCCTTCGGGGGAATCAAGGAGCAGCCTTGCCTGTTGAGCTGACGGGACTCACGCTGCTTCCATCTGGTTCACCCTCATGTTGAGTAGGAAGCCTTAGGACTGGGATACTGAAGTCAGCCACCCAGTCAGTTCACCCATCCAACCCCTCAGCCATCCTGGGGTGCATGAGATGCAGTTATACAGAACGTCCGAACCGAACATCTGTGTCAATGAGGCAGGACTGCCTCACTGCTGAACTGAGCCACCTCTGGCACGTCCCTGAACCTGGGATGCCTCAGTTTCTCCTTCTGTTGGAAGTGGATGATGCTAACCTCCACCAACCTACAGGGCAGTATGAACGTCTGAAGACAATGTTTTTGCTGTGTGCATTGAACCCCCGGCCTCACAGGAATGTGGTGGAAACGCAGTTGGTCTGTGCACACAAAGGGCTTGTCCTGTTGGAGGTGCTATTTATTGCGGGGGCGGGTCGGGGGGATCTCAGGATCAGGCCCGATTCCAGCTTCCCGGGCCTCAGCCTCCATCACTGTTTCCTTTGTGCTCCGCTTCCTCCTTGCTGTTGGCCTCCGGCGGTGGCTCTGCTCTGTTCTGCTGCAGATGGTCCACCCCCGCCAAACTCCACCCAGGAAGGGTTTGCATTTGTGATTGGAAAGAAAGGGCATTAAATGGGTCTGATAGACCCAGGCTGTGAAGCCCCAGGACGCTGGAACACCCACCGCAGCGGCCCGAGCAAAGCAAGCTTGTTATTTTCCTTTCTCAACCATCCAAACAGGAAGCTACCTGTGGCATCTAAATTGCAAAGGCAAAGCGTGGAGCCTGCATTGGACCTATTGGTTTGGGATAATTGGGAAAAGAACAGAGAGTTATTATGGGTTGAATGCCGCCTGCCGAGTCCCGGCCCCCATGTGATGCGGTAGCTGCTATGATGGGGGTTCAGGAAGCCTGTTACTTTCCCAACTGATGCCAAGGAATAAGCTTCGGCCCTGAGCAATGGCAGAAGATGGGAAACATTGTATCCACTACAGCCTGAAAACCAGGGCTCTCCTTCAACTGGCAGAGTTACTAAGAAGGCAGTGCAAATTGAAGGGAGCAGGGGGACCAGGTTGCAAAGGGAGAAGCCTGAGTAGGAGGCTCCCATGGCCCTTCCTGAAGCATGGCCGGAGTTAACACGCCTCCACGCTCGCACTGCAGCTCTCTCTTTTTTAGAAGCCAAGACTCCAAGGGCAAGAAGTCAGTCAGAGGGGAGAGCTGGGCTGACCTTCCCGCAGCCAGGCAGGGTACCAGCCTGCACTAACAAGGAAAGCATTCCCTTGAGGTCTTGGGTCTGTCTGGCTCTGTAACTGTGGAGAACGCCCATCGGCTTCCTTCCTGGGGATTCTGACACTAGGATTCTCTCTCTTAACTCTCAACGAGTTCAGCCTAAGGCATGTTAGAGACAAAAGCTCCGAAGGAAGAGAAAGGTTTAAATAAAAAACAGAAGCCTGACCCGTGTCTGACATTCACCTTCGTATGCAAAAGGAAGATTTGACTTTCCATGGCTGAGTTTTGTTCTGTTACTGGGAAGGGCACCTTAAGCATGGGGGAGGGTGTATGCTTGTGCCTACATTTGCTTTTCTTCTCCCCTCCCTTCTTCAAGCCTCACGTAATTGGGTAGTGAAGCATTCAATCCTTTCCCCAAACTCTCTTGAGAAGATCCCTCTCCCAAGTGAGTTGTGGTCTTTGCTATTCCCCTCCTGTCAATCATTTTTGTAAATGTTCCTTTGAATTCTGCTTCTCTAGGGTTTACCCCAGGTAGGTCAAAGCCATCATGGCTCAGAACCCACGGGGGTGAGGACAGGGTGTGAGAGCAATGGAGCTTCATCTTCTGATACTTAGGGTCGCCTACATACTCGGTCCCCTTGGTCATCAATGTGCTTTGAGAGTATCTTGATGGCTGAGGCTGGGTTTAGGGAGGATGACAAGAATCCTCCAGTGGCTGTGGGCAGCCTAGGGGCCCCTCATTCATCCTTTTTTCCCACTTAGACAGGAATGGCAGTGAGTCACAGAGTGACATGGGAAAGAGGTGGCTGACCGCCAACCTACAGATGCTAAAGGGCAGGGAAGAGGTACTTTAGAACCTGAAATACCAGGAGGTTCTAGCAAGTCAGTGCTGCAGCAAGAATCTGGCACATTTTTAGCCCCTAGGACAACATCTGTATTTGCTGACTTAGCAGAATGGCGGGGGAGCGACACTGGGCAACCCGGGGCCTGAGGACAAGCTCAGATATGGGGGAGCTCGGGTTGCAAGATGAGCAGAAATGTGGCTAAAGTGCAGCCCTCGCTTCACTGTTTCCTCAGGAACTTCTGTGCCATTACATGCCTGCACCACAACTCAGAAGAGCCAGCATGAGTTCTGTGGTTTCATATGATTCAGCTCTTGTGGGGAAATGTTTTGAAAGGATCTGCCAGGTTGTTTTCTTCATCTGAAGGCCTTGTAGTAGTGACTCAGTCAAAGTCATAAGGAAAATGTGCATCTGTCTTCATCAGTTCAGTTCAGTTCAGTTGCTCAGTTGTGTCCGACTCTTTGCGACCCCGTGAATTGCAGCACGCCAGGCCTCTCTGTCCATCACCAACTCCCGGAGTTCACTCAAACTCATGTCCATTGAGTTGGTGATGCCATCCAACCATCTCTTCCTCTGTTGTCCCCTTCTCCTCCTTCCCTCAATCTTTCCCAGCATCAGGGTCTTTTCAAATCAGTCAGCTCTTTGCATCAGGTGGCCAAAGTACTGGAGTTTCAGCTTTAGCATCAGTCCTTCCAATGAACACCCTGGACTGATCTCCTTTAGAATGGACTGCTTGGATCTCCTTGCAGTCCAAGGGACTCTCAAGAATCTTCTCCAACACCACTGTTCAAAACCATCAGTTCTTCGGCACTCAGCTTTCCTTATAGTCCAGCTCTCACATCCATACCTGACCACTGGAAAAACCATAGCTTTGATTAGACGGACTGTCAGGAAACATTTAACAGGAGGCTTCCTGTGTGCTGTTTTGGATCTGTCAGGAATTCTCTGCTCCTTATTAATTCCTGAATACTCAGGAATTAAGAGGAAAGGCAAGCTTCTCCTGGGGGCTGAAGAATCCAGGCATTTTCTTCATTAGTTTTTTCTATACAGTGATAAGTATCCTCTTCCTCCTTGTGAAACTTATGGTAAAAGTGTTTGTTTACAAATCTCTCTCTTTAATATGGATTGCCTATGTTTTGTAAGTCTGGGATTTTAATCTTTATCTTTGCTAAGAATAACAACTTTGTAAGACAGTATATATACACACACCACGTTAATTAAAACACCTTTGCTCCATCAGAGCTCTGGTCCCCGTGTCTTTCTTTCTCTCTCTCTCCCTCTCTTTCTTTTTCAGGCTTATCCCCTGGAGCACAGAGGCTCTCTGAGTTCACTTTCCTGCCCGGGCTTCTAAGACCCTCTCGAGAAGGTGCTGTGTGCCTTCACCCCATTGAGAGGGTGCCTGAGGCCTTCGTGAACAGAGCAAGCCCCATGCAGGGGCTTTATTGGCTTTCTGTGTAAACCAAGGAATATCAGCCTCTTTCTCTCCTTTACTTTCTTATTGTCGACTCCAGACCACCAGGTTCCAGTCCATTAAAGGACCCCAACAACAGACCTTTGTTGGCAAAGTACTGTCTCTGCTTTTTAATATGCTGTCTAGGTTGGTCATAACTTTCCTTCCAAGGAGTAGGTGTTGCCATACTTGGTTCCATTTTACCTTCACTTCTGCCTCATCATTCTTCATCATCTTATGTTACATTAAAAAAAAAAAAAAAAAAAAGTCCTGCAATTGTCCATGTCAGTCAAACATCATGCAAGGAGCCTGGTGCCATGGAGAGAACACTGGGTTGGAAAATCTGGGACTCACTTTTTACTTACAGCTTCACCTTGGAACAGTCCCTTCTCCCCAGTTTTCTCATCCATAATATGATAACAATACTATCTCCCTCCTTATCTGTCAGGGATGTTGTGAGACTCAGAAAGACAACTGTGTGGAAGCAATTTCTCTTCCTATGTCACTTACCTCTTTCTATCTCCACCCCCCAATTCCAGAGTTCTTTATACTCTTATATATCAATGTATCTGTTTTTTCACTTCCATCCAGGTATGGTTTTCATCCTCTGTTGTAGAGGCTGTCCTTAAAATGAATCTGTCTGGAAGAGAAGCCCTTCCCTGAAGAGGAATTAATGCATCATTCCAGATGCAAAGGCTGATATCCCAGGAGCTGGTACTCCATTGGAGCTGGCACCCCAGGCACAGTGAACACTTCTTGTGACCAGTATATGTGGAGCCAGATACAGTGTCTTGCCTGGAAGTCAATCCCAATGTTTGTTGGGACCACATATGATTTTCCAAGGCTCTGCCCAATTAAGAACTAGCATGGGAGTTTCTTGATGGAGGGACAATTTTTCTTTTTTTCCAAGTTGTTTCTTCTTTAACCTCTAGAACAATGTCTGGTGTATAGCAGACAGTAAACGGATGAATTAACAAAAATAAGTAGAAGCAGTGGAAACCCAGCTTTTCCCCCTAGAACCTTCATGTAAGCCTCACCCATGAATCCTCCCCAGAGTCCTCACCCAAGTTTTGTGATCATTGTTGATTTGGAGCAGACTAGCTTCAGCAAGGGATTTCTAGGTGGCTCAGCAGTAAAGAATCTGCCTGCCAATGCCAGAGATGTGGGTTCGCTCCCCAGATAGAAAAGATCCCCTGGAGGAGGAAAGAGCAACCCACTCCAGTATTCTTGCTTGGAAAATTCCATGGACAAAAGAGTCTGGAGGGCTACAATGAATGGGATCACAAAGAGTCAGACATAACTGAGCACAGAATGACAGAGAAGAGAAGACAGCCTCGTTGAGTCAGCCTCCATCTGCTTTAAACCACTACTTTTAGGCTTCCCAGGTAGCTCAGTGATAAAGAACCTGCTTGCCAATGCAGGAGACACAGGAGACTTCGATCCCTGGGTCGGGAAGATTCCCTGGAGGAGGAAATAGCAACCCACTTCCGTATTCTTGATTGGAAAACCCCAAGGACAGAGAAGCCTGGCAGACTACAGTCAATGGGGTCACAAGAGTCTAAACCAACCACCACCACCAGTTTTATCAAAATTTTCCAATAAGTTTACTCTAATAAAAATAGACAGAAACAAAATAATTAAGGCTTCCTTTTCTCTCCCCCACTGCCACCACAATCACCAGATCAATATAAAACATGAAAGCATAAGCATTTACTTATATAAATTATTATTAAGTCATGTAGAAAATTAATTATAAATTATATATTATGTAACTCATCTTAGGTAAATATAATTTATATAAAGTTGTCAGGAAATAATGTCTCCTAATAATATTCAGCTTGCAAGTTAATTAACTTGAATTCTCCTACTGATGTGATAAAGCAATGGAAGCAAAGCAAAATTCTAGTGTTAACTGTCACAAAGAAGTCTATAGCTCATGGAGTCTTTTCTTAACTAAAATCATCAATTGAGTTAGATCCCCATGTTCCTACAAAACCCCAGGAGATTTTTTTTTTTTTTTCCAGAAATACAACATCTGTTATTTGTCTAAAAGGGACAGGCTTATTCAGGCTTCACGGGGGAGCCTGTGAGAAGATTTTCCTCCATCTCCACTTTGTGATCTGGCAGCCAGGTTACCAAGACAGTGATGGATGCGGCAAACAAGATTTTGATGTTACCCAGTGTAGACATCGGGCTTCCCTGGTAGCTCAGCTGGTAAAGAATCTACCTGCAATGCGGGAGACTCCAGTTCAATTCTTGGGTCAGGAAGATCCCCTGGAGAAGGTATAGGCTACCCACTCCAGTATTCTTGGGCTTCCTTTGTGGCTCAGCTGGTAAAGAATCTGCCAACAATGCGGGAGACCTGCCTGGGTTCTATCCCTGGGTTGGGAAGATCCCTTGGAGAAGGGAACTGCTACCCACTCCAGTATTCTTGCCTGGAGAATTCCTTGGACAGAGGAGCTTGGCAGGCTACAGTACACAGGGTCGCAAAGAGCTGGACACAACTGAGAGACTTTTACTAATGTTGACCATTGGGGTTCAGTAAGGAAAGAGAAACCACAGCCAATTATCTAAATGGAGAAAACTGAACTTGAAACAATGCGGGAGACCTGCCTGGGTTCTATCCCTGGGTTGGGAAGATCCCTTGGAGAAGGGAACTGCTACCCACTCCAGTATTCTTGCCTGGAGAATTCCTTGGACAGAGGAGCTTGGCAGGCTACAGTACACAGGGTCGCAAAGAGCTGGACACAACTGAGAGACTTTTACTAATGTTGACCATTGGGGTTCAGTAAGGAAAGAGAAACCACAGCCAATTATCTAAATGGAGAAAACTGAACTTGAAGAATGTTTCCTGAGTAGCTGAGTTAAGTCCCTTACATACGAACCTTTAGGTTGTGAACTTTCAAAGGTGTGGACGTGCATTCCTACGTCCAGTCATGTGAGTCACTTCTACTTGAGGAGGCTCGGTTAGTTTCTGAGGCATAGGTCTCGAATGCAGAACAGCACGGAAGGGCGCAGCAGCCGTTCAGAATGCAGTTCAGTGCTACCATCCCGTCTATGATGAGAGAAAAAGAGCTACTATCCAGACATCACTGGGTCGTTTTTTTCAAGCGGCTAGACAGAACTGAATCCAGCAAGGAACCAGAACCCATGCCATCAACATCAGGCGTGAGTGAGATTTCAGCTTGCCCTCCATCTCCTATTGCTGACGATCCTTCAGCTGCACCATCTCCCACCTCCTCCATTAAGTAACTCTTCTTGCCTGTTCACTTGATGCCAGCCCACGTGCTAGCTCTTGTACTATACTACTGTACTTTTCAAGATACTGCGCTGAAAGATTAAAAATTTGTGTGTTTTCTATGTATTATTTGTGTGAAAAAGTATTACAAACCTATAGTACAGTACTCTATAACCGATCGTCTTGGTTGGCTTTCTAGGCTAATCTTGTTGGACTTGCAAACATGCTCTTGGAACAGAACTCATTCGTATGTAGGGGACTGACTATAATTGTTTACTGGGGAGGGGAAGAGAACCCTGCAGAGAAGAGCTTCCACCCCTGGGACTGAGGGGAGGGTGAACAGGGAACGGACTTTACTCTTTAAGGAGAACCTGCAAAGCTGAGACTTAACCACTGTGGCTGCACGCCCTGGCCGCATGATCAGGGCTCTTCTAGAACCCTGGGAACTGCCCAGCAGTGTGGTGTAGACGTGGGGGTCACCTGCACACGGAGAGGCTGGCTTGCTGACTGAGCAAAAGGTCTTCATCCTTCTCCAGCGCCCTCTACTGGCAGAGCTTAACATCGGCTGATTGGTCAAATAGAAATGAACCCGCTACGGACTCACAAAGCAGCAGAGACGGGTGCACGTGGAGCTTGGAGACAAGACTCAATAGCTCTCACATACCCAGGGGCTCATAGGGTAAAAGGTATTTCTGGGTTTTATGTATTCTAGCCATGAAAACTTCTCTGTTTTCACTGGGCTGTGGAAACGTGTTCCAGCCTCTTCCCCACTTGTGACCCTGATTTATTTGCTGATATTAAATGACACCACTTGTTCCCAACCCTGGCTCCAAGTTAGCATCATCCAATGAGCTTTTACAAATTACTGAGTAGTCAGCACTTGTATTTTCGAAATCTGGTCAGGTAACTCTAATAGGCAGCCAGAGTTGAAAATTTCTGGATTAAGCAGTGTCAAGAAGGCAGGCTTCAGACTTCCCTGGTGGTCCAGCAGTTAAGACTTCACCTTTCAATGCAGGGGGTGCAGGTTCAATCTCTGGTCAGGGAGCTAAGATACCACATGGCTCATGGTAAAAAAAAAAAAAGAAGAAGAAGAAGAAGTAGTAAGGCTGCCACAAAAGCAATGTTTTTAGGGGCACTGGAAACCTTTAAAGTAGTTGGAGGATTTGGGGGGTTATGTGGAGATGTCTACCTGTGAAATTCCAGACACATTAAGTAACCCCACTGAGCTTCAGTTTCCTTCCCTGTAAGATGAGAGATGAAAAGAAAAATATGATTTGTCCCAATATTATTAGAAAGAGCAAATAAGATGACACATGAAATATTTAGCACAGGGCTGGTAAATTAAATCCTCAATAGATTGGATTTATAATGACAGAAGTAGTGGCTGTTTTCACAGGCAAAGACCACTTCTGCATAACATTCTCAGAATGTCTACCAAATGTGACACTTTGGAAAAGCAGAGCGTTACAGCATCCAAAGGGGCAAGATTTGTCAGGAGCATTGCCTAAGTTGAGTATCAGAAACAAGCAAGTGAATACCAAGCCATTAATAGATACGATAGCATGACCTTCCGTTTATCTGGAGTATGCTTCTGTTTTCAGAATGGCTTCACATGTATTGTGTTCTCCTTTGAACAGATCTGTAAGACTATTTGACTTAATGTTGAGAGTGGGATCTTTGGGATCAGCTTTGCTGGCTTTGAACTGCTGATCTTTGACTCAGTAGCGTTGACACACATTTCTAAGCTCAGTATGGAGTTGTTTCTGCTCGGGGAGCGGGGCATGGCAGTAAATCAAACCTTACACAATGTTTGTGTCCCTGTGAATGCCCTGCTTGACAGCATGTCTAGTTGGCCAATCTCCAAACACCAAGGCAGTTCTGGGCTCTATACTTACGTCCTGTTTTTTATTCTTCATCCCATAAACATTCCCCTGCCTTCTGCCTCACTTTACAGTTCTCTGGACCCTTGGGAATGGACACTGTCTGCTTCATAAGGTTTTAAAAAAGTTTGTACCACATAAATTGTCTTCTTTATCCATGATAGCTGTGTGCCTTTGGGCAAGCTGATAAATCTCTCTGAACCTCAATAGTAACATTTGTGAAACTGGACTTATTAAGAAGATTACACACTTTTTAAAAATACATTTTAAAAATATTTATTTTTATTTATTTATTTATTTGACTACACCAGGTCTTAGTTGTGTGATATGTGAACTCCTAGTTTTGGCACGTGGGATCTAGTTCCCTGACCAGGGACCAAACCTGGGCCCGCTGCATTGGGAGCACAGCGTCTTAGCCACTGGACCACCAGTGAAGTTCCAAGAGGATTACATAAGTTGGTGAATAAAGGGCCTAGAACAGAACAGGTGCACATAAATGTTGTGTTTTTTTTTAGGTCTAACTAAAGGAAAAAATACCTTCTCTTCTGATGTCCAGGAGGTTTTCTGGATAGGATAAAACTCACACTGCCATATGCACTGGGAATAACGAAGGATCTGTCCAAATATTAAATTTAATCTCAAAAGGAAGCAGCAGAGAAAAGAAAAAAAACTTGATATTTAAAGTTACTGTGGGTATGTATACTTAAACGTTGTAGAAGGTCATATAGTGTACCATTTTATTAGTCATTGGTGGAACCTCGGTGCACAGAGAACAGGAGGAAAAACCAAACACTGTCACCGCTTTGACTTGAAACAAGAAATGCTATTTTCGTAGAGTGAGTACAACTTGTTGAGTATGTTGCAGCAGTTAGTAGATTGGACTTCAGTTAGTAGATGGGACTTGTGTATGTGTGTGTCAAGGGCAGATGGCGTGGAAGAAGGAGAGTGTGGTACACTTAATTACCTACTAAGGTGAGACAAGTAATGGTAACTGACAAGGATTGTATAAAACCCAAGAGCAGATACTATCTAGAGGCATTTGGTCCTTAGAAAATCATCGATCATTCCAAATTTTGGAATAAATCCAGCAACAATGAGACATCCAATAAAACAACTTCCTAGAATAGGTGTCACTTTTTGGTTTTCTTCTTGTGATCATGGGGATAGTCATTTTAATTTTTTTTAATTGGAGATAATTGTTTTACTACCATACAACAATGTGAACCAGCTGTTCAGTTCATTTCAGTTCAGTTGCTCAGTCATGTCTGACCCTTTGCGACCCCATGAATCACAGCATGCCAGGCTTCCCTGTCCATCACCAACTCCCGGAGTTTACTCAAACTCATGTCCATCGAGTCCGTGATGCCATCCAGCCATCTCATCCTCTGTCATCCCCTTCTCCTCCTGCCCCCAATCCCTCCCAGCATCAGAGTCTTTTCCAGTGAGTCAATTATTCACAGGAGGTGGCCAAAGTATTGGAGTTTCAGCCTTAGCATCAGTCCTTCCAATGAACACCCAGGACTGATCTCCTTTAGAATGGACTGGTTGGATCTCCTTGCAGTCCAAGGGACTCTCAAGAGTCTTCTCTAACACCACAGTTCAAAAACATCAATTCTTCAGTGCTCAGCTTTCTTCACAGTCAACTCTCACATCCACACATGACCACTGGAAAAACCATAGCCTTGACTAGACGGACCTTTGTTGGCAAAGTAATGTTTCTGCTTTTTAATATGCTATCTAGGTATGCGTATATCCCTTCACACTTGAGCTTCCCTCCCACCCCACCACCATCCCACCCCTCTAAATCATCACAGGGCACTGGGCTGAGCTCCCTGTGCTATACAGCAGCTTCTCACTAGCTATCTATTTTACATATAGTAACATATCTGTTTTAATGCTACTTTCTGAATTCATTCCACCCTCTCCTTCTCCCACTGTGTCCACAAGTACATTCTCTATGTCTGGATCTCTATTCCTGCCCTGCAAATAGGTTCATTAATTACCATTTTTCTAGATGTCATAGTGTTTGTTTTGGGAATAGTATTTAATGTGTGTGCATGGATTTAAAATGTCTGTGTTGAATTTCCTGTAGGTAGACAAACTTTTCAGTCTATCTCTATCTGGCCGTGGATTGTGTTGGTAGGCAAAATCAAAGAACTGGATTATAAGTGTAAGCTGAGCCTTCCCTAGGTTCATTCTGTAGCTCCGAGAGAGGAAAAAACAGGTCTAGGAGTTCCAGAAGGTGGTCATCTGTGACATGTGACATGAGTGGTGAGGTGATCTGTAGTGAGCTTGAGAATGGGAACCGGCAGCAGCTACAGCACAGAGCTGAATTAGGAGTAAATATGAGACCTCCTCTCCTCCCTATACTCTGCTGCATATTAAAATCACCCAGGGAGGTTCTAAATGCCTGATGTCTAAGCAGCACCCCAGAATAATTGAACAAGAATCTTTGGGGGATGAGACTCAAGCATCAGTGTTTTATTGCCATACTCTTTTTTTTTTTAGGGGGGGGGAGGTTGTTATCTGGGCTGAAAGATGCTCAGAACCAAGGACCAGAAATGCTGACTTCTAGTCAAGACTTTGCCACACGTGTTAACTTGCTGAGGCCCCCACATCATAAGACAGGGTTTTAGTAACTGTTCTCATTATAGTACGTTTCAGCACCAGGATTATAGGAGGAGCACATGGCTCTTCATAAAGTGATGCTGGAATGTGCTTTATGATTTTCATTTGAAAAGCTAAATATATTTCTCTTATTGTCAGAAAAAGCATTTAATTTGAATAATTTAGAAATCAAGGTATAGTAAAGGAAATCATCCAATATCTTTATATATACAATCAAAGACAGAACTGGGACTAGAGGAGGAAGAAAAAGACCATGCAGGCAAATGTAATAGCTCAGAAGGACTGGCTGAAGAGCCAGACCGAGCACTGTTTCTTGTCTTGACTGTGAGAGGAGCTTGGTCACACCGTGACTAGATCCACCCAACTGCCAATCACCTGGAAGATCTATCTGAGTAGCTAATTCTTGGAAATGCACTGCACACTGGTTAAAATGCAGGTTAGTTCGCTTTCCTGATTTTTCTGAGCAATGGAAGAGAAATGCACTAAGAAAGAGGGCTTCCTGGTGGCTCAATGGTAAAGAATCCACCTGCCAGTGCGGAAGGCAAGGGTTCAATCCCTGGTCCAGGAAGAACCCACATGCCGAGGGACAAGTAAGCCTGTGTGTCACACCGACTGAGACTGTGAGCTGTAACTACTGAAGCCCACAGGCCTCGAGCCTGTGCTCCATCCAAAGCAAGAGAAACCACTGAAACGAGAGACCCCTGCACCGCAGTGAAGAGCAGCCCCTGCTTGCCACAGCTGAAGAAGGTTCTGTGGGCAGCAACGAAGACCCAGCGCAGCCACGAATAAATAAATAAATCTTAAAAAAGAAAAAAGAGTAAGAAAGACAGTTAACAACTGAAAGAAAATACAGACGACAGAGGAATATGTCCGTCATGCCCTTGGGGTTGCCACCAGCAAAATCCAACTGTCGGAATGTCTTCAGGATAAAAGACTTCATGTCTTTAACAAATAGATTTCAAAAAATAAGCCGAGAGGTGAAACTACAGATTCAAAAGAAATTTGAGAAAGAGCAACCAATTGTGTGGACTTTATTTGGCTTATGGTAAGAAGAAAACCTGAATTGTAAAACAGTATTATATTTGAGACAAGAAATTTGAACAGTAACTAGATATGTTATCAAGGAATTATTGCTTATTTTTTATGTCACAATGGTATTGTGATTACTCTAAAATAAAGGCTTTGATTTTTAGAGATATGTAGTAAAATGTTTAGAGATTAAATTATGTCATTATGGAATTTGCTTTGAAATAATATAGAAGGGGGAAATATGGATATGGTTGAAATCAGACTGGCATAATTTGATAATTATTGAAGCTGGATAATGGCTATATGGAGGTTTATTATACCATTCTTTTTACTTTTGAATATGTTTAAAATTTTCCATGCTGAAAAGAAAAAAGTAGAAGACAGTTATTGTGTAGTAAGGAAAGAATGTTATGGAAACTAAAAAGTTGCTTTAAGATCATAA
This sequence comes from Cephalophus harveyi, assembly GCA_006410635.1. Taxonomy (NCBI): domain Eukaryota; kingdom Metazoa; phylum Chordata; class Mammalia; order Artiodactyla; family Bovidae; genus Cephalophus; species Cephalophus harveyi. The sequence continues at coordinate 109,118 of SJYT01021522.1, forward strand.
TTATTTAGCCTCTTCCCAACCGCTTACCAACATAATTTTCAGTATTACCAACAATTTCAGCATCAGCTAGCAGAAACAGACTCCTAACTTAACTGGATTCACCAGTCCAATCTACCACTGACCATGAAAAACTGTTTAGGAAAGGAATTTTTTTCTGAACAGGATGTTATTATAACGAGCTTTTCCAAGCCACAGTAAAGAAAGCACAGAGACCAAAAGGAAAACAAAAAACAAAAAACAAACAAACACTGATTCTGATTTTTTTACCCTGATAATTTGTGGTAGGTTTCTTTATTTTTTGAATATAAAGTGACAGAAATAATTTGCCATTAGAAAAGAGAAAGAATCTTTGACTATTTACAGCTTTTATACATCACAAAGTTTTTCTTGTTTTTATGTTGTGTCTTTTTTAAATTCATTTTAATTTTTGTTCCTGCATCATTTTGAACAAGTCCAAACTGGAAATCTATACAGCTCACAAAAAAGCCCTCCACCCAAAAGACCCCCCACCCCCACCCAACCCCAATGAGAAACAAGATAAATTAAAAGAATGAAATCAACTTATTTCGTTTTTTTTTTTTTTAAGGTAAGTCATTTGCTTATATATATACCTGTCTCTTATACACATCTAGATGTGTATAAGAGACAGATCCCAGCATCAGAGTCTTTTCCAGTGAGTCAATTATTCACAGGAGGTGGCCAAAGTATTGGAGTTTCAGCCTTAGCATCAGTCCTTCCAATGAACACCCAGGACTGATCTCCTTTAGAATGGACTGGTTGGATCTCCTTGCAGTCCAAGGGACTCTCAAGAGTCTTCTCTAACACCACAGTTCAAAAACATCAATTCTTCAGTGCTCAGCTTTCTTCACAGTCAACTCTCACATCCACACATGACCACTGGAAAAACCATAGCCTTGACTAGACGGACCTTTGTTGGCAAAGTAATGTTTCTGCTTTTTAATATGCTATCTAGGTATGCGTATATCCCTTCACACTTGAGCTTCCCTCCCACCCCACCACCATCCCACCCCTCTAAATCATCACAGGGCACTGGGCTGAGCTCCCTGTGCTATACAGCAGCTTCTCACTAGCTATCTATTTTACATATAGTAACATATCTGTTTTAATGCTACTTTCTGAATTCATTCCACCCTCTCCTTCTCCCACTGTGTCCACAAGTACATTCTCTATGTCTGGATCTCTATTCCTGCCCTGCAAATAGGTTCATTAATTACCATTTTTCTAGATGTCACAGTGTTTGTTTTGGGAATAGTATTTAATGTGTGTGCATGGATTTAAAATGTCTGTGTTGAATTTCCTGTAGGTAGACAAACTTTTCAGTCTATCTCTATCTGGCCGTGGATTGTGTTGGTAGGCAAAATCAAAGAACTGGATTATAAGTGTAAGCTGAGCCTTCCCTAGGTTCATTCTGTAGCTCCGAGAGAGGAGAAAACAGGTCTAGGAGTTCCAGAAGGTGGTCATCTGTGACATGTGACATGAGTGGTGAGGTGATCTGTAGTGAGCTTGAGAATGGGAACCGGCAGCAGCTACAGCACAGAGCTGAATTAGGAGTAAATATGAGACCTCCTCTCCTCCCTATACTCTGCTGCATATTAAAATCACCCAGGGAGGTTCTAAATGCCTGATGTCTAAGCAGCACCCCAGAATAATTGAACAAGAATCTTTGGGGGATGAGACTCAAGCATCAGTGTTTTATTGCCATACTCTTTTTTTTTTTTTTTTTTTGGCCACACCATGAGGCATCTTAGTTCCCTGACCAGGGATTGAACCTGAGCCCCCTGTGATGGAAGCATGGAGTCTTAACCACTGGACCACCAGGGGAGTCCAAGCATCAGTGTTTTAAAAGCACCCTAGATGACTCCACTATGCAACCAGAATTGAGGACCA
>SJYT01021522.1:112765-125936 GCA_006410635.1 Cephalophus harveyi
GTATTATATTTGAGACAAGAAATTTGAACAGTAACTAGATATGTTATCAAGGAATTATTGCTTATTTTTTATGTCACAATGGTATTGTGATTACTCTAAAATAAAGGCTTTGATTTTTAGAGATATGTAGTAAAATGTTTAGAGATTAAATTATGTCATTATGGAATTTGCTTTGAAATAATATAGAAGGGGGAAATATGGATATGGTTGAAATCAGACTGGCATAATTTGATAATTATTGAAGCTGGATAATGGCTATATGGAGGTTTATTATACCATTCTTTTTACTTTTGAATATGTTTAAAATTTTCCATGCTGAAAAGAAAAAAGTAGAAGACAGTTATTGTGTAGTAAGGAAAGAATGTTATGGAAACTAAAAAGTTGCTTTAAGATCATAATTATTTAGCCTCTTCCCAACCGCTTACCAACATAATTTTCAGTATTACCAACAATTTCAGCATCAGCTAGCAGAAACAGACTCCTAACTTAACTGGATTCACCAGTCCAATCTACCACTGACCATGAAAAACTGTTTAGGAAAGGAATTTTTTTCTGAACAGGATGTTATTATAACGAGCTTTTCCAAGCCACAGTAAAGAAAGCACAGAGACCAAAAGGAAAACAAAAAACAAAAAACAAACAAACACTGATTCTGATTTTTTTACCCTGATAATTTGTGGTAGGTTTCTTTATTTTTTGAATATAAAGTGACAGAAATAATTTGCCATTAGAAAAGAGAAAGAATCTTTGACTATTTACAGCTTTTATACATCACAAAGTTTTTCTTGTTTTTATGTTGTGTCTTTTTTAAATTCATTTTAATTTTTGTTCCTGCATCATTTTGAACAAGTCCAAACTGGAAATCTATACAGCTCACAAAAAAGCCCTCCACCCAAAAGACCCCCCACCCCCACCCAACCCCAATGAGAAACAAGATAAATTAAAAGAATGAAATCAACTTATTTCGTTTTTTTTTTTTTTAAGGTAAGTCATTTGCTTATATATATACTTGTAATTATTTTTTTTCAAGTTCAAACACCAAAATCCAAGAGAGAAAGGAAAAAAAATAAAAAGACCCAGTCATCCGCCCCCTCCCCCCACTCCAGAATCTCAATTGACCCCTGCACGTCCAAAATAAGAAATATATATTTACAGAAAACGAAAACAAAACAAACAAAAAGGAGAACTCGGAGGTGGATGGGCTGGGGATCTGAGAGTCAAGAGGAAGGAGAGCCCACCCCAGGGAGGGAGGCTGGGCCTCACAGGGTCAAGATGAACCTGAATCCTCTGTGTTTTCCCTGGGGAGGGTACCACACCAGGAAAGCTAGAAACGTGTCTCTCTGCCATGGAGCCTCTGGAGGGCTGCGGCTCTGAGTTTGCAACCCAACCCTGCGGTGAATTTGTGGTTTGTGGTTTCCATCATCCCCCCTGACCCCCATGCTCACACACACATGTGCGCACAGACTCACAGGCACTCACACGCATGCGCGTCACTGTGGCTCAGTGTAATGAAGACGGTGCTGGAGCACTAGCTTCTGTCAAGTAGAGGAAGAGGTGCCCTTAGGGACAAGGGCTCACTGCTCCATCTCGTCCCTTTCTGATCTCCATTGTAACATGCCGTCTAGCTCCCTCAAAGGTTTCCAGCTACTCAGAAATATTAATGCTGGGATGGTCACTGGGTAACCAAGCTCCTACTGAGATTTGCCCCTTGCTGGCACTCCTGCAAATGCCCTGAACAAACAGGTGCACCCACTGAGTCAGGTGTGGGAGGCAACCTGAACTAGGGAAAAACCTGAGACCCAGGCACTGGCAACCACGCGGTTCCCTGCTCACCTTTGGAAGGTTCCATTCCCAGGTGTCAGAAAGCAAACAGAGGGTGTGACAACCCCGTCCCTGGCTTTCTCCCCTTGCTTCCTTCTTCCTTCCTATATGAGGTCCTCTTAGTCTTCAATGCATAAAGCACGATGTACCCCCTTGAGTTGGTCACAATATCCCCCCAACACAAGAACTCAAGACGTGGCATCAGACAAGCCAGGGTGAATACAGTTGAATCTTTGGGGGAGAATGCCAGGCAGGGCGTGACTAAGCTCAGGGGTCCCTTCACGGGGGACAGAGAGGCTCAATCAGTGGTAGCTGCGATGTGATGAAATTCATGCCTTGCTCAAGGTTCTGTGACTGTTTGGAGAACTAGTGCACCAGAAATGGTTGAACAGCTTCTATCTGTTTTTCAGATTATGAAAGGTTTTTTTTTTTTTTTATTGGCACAGGATATACAATAGAAAGAGCACACCATCTGTGTCGGAAGCACATTCCTGGGGACAGACTCCAGGTTGCTCTTGCTAAATCTCTAAATGCCGATGCAAGTGACTTTTTCCTCCTGCCTCCCTTGGTCAAATTTCTGATTTTTTTCAGCCCTTCTTAAAAGCCCTCACTGGTCCCTTTTTCATGCAGCCCCACTCAAAAGTCCTTTTCTTCCTAACGCACTCCTGATCTTTCAAACCTCTCACCCAGGGTTTTTAGACTTTGCATCATTTCCTTATGTTCCTCTCTGTCACAAAAGAAAATACTAAATAAAAACGATCCGTGAGAGAAAACTTTCATTGAGCAGAACTGGGCAGAAGCAAAGCTGCTTTCTAATCCTTTTTGCTTTGAGTTTTTCTAAAGATAAATGAAGAGAAATGTGAACAAAGAATTATGATTTCCCCCAAGGAAACTGACTTTGTTGGGAACCTTGAAAATAGAAAGGACAAGATTTACTGGGAAAATGTGTTCATTCTAGGGCAAACAGTCAAAGTGCGGCCTCAAGCCACGATCACATTTGCTGACATCTATAAAAATAGATGTGGCCTACCACAGATGGCAATGGGGTTTTTAGTGAACATTAAAAACAGCAACAAAAAACAACACACACACAAATCCTTCAGGATTGAAGAAGAGGCACCAGAATGCCACTCGGTTCCCTGGCCTCTACTCCTTCAATAATCTTTTCCTCTACATAACAGCAGCCCCCATCCCATACCAGACCCCCGACCAGTAACTCCAACCTCTGTAAAATTGCAGTCTCAAGCATCACACATTCTGACCAGCGTCCACCTTCCAGATTACTCTTTCTGGAAGCTGGCTCAATCATTCGGTGACCCCAGCCTGCATCTCAGTCCTCTCCCCCTACTACACTTCATTATTTCCAGTTCCTTACAAAGCCCCACTTTTTTCTCACCTGGCTTTGATTGCAGGGCAAAGTATCATCACCATTTCGCACTTGCCCTCAACCCTGTGTTTTGTGCTGCCCTCAATGAATTTGTGTGCTAAGTCGCTTCAGTTATATCCGACTCTTGGCGACCCCAGGGACTAGCCCTCCAGGCTCCTCTGTCCATGGGATTCTCCAGGCAAGAACACTGGAGTGGGTAGCCATTCCCTTCTCCAGGGGATCTTTACAACCCAGGGACCCAATGTGGGTCTCTCGCACTGCAGGCAGGTTCTTTACTGTCTGAGCCACCAGGGAAGTACTCACTTGTAGATCTGCACTCACTAGAACTGTATTCCTAGATCTGTCCTCATGCCTAGATCTAGTATCATGGGTTCAAACACAATCTGGATGCCTCTGAATTCCAAATTTATATTTTCAGGCCCCACCTTTCCTCAGATTCCAGGTTCAAGTATCCAACAGCCTAATCAACATTTCCATTTGGACATCTGATAAATATCTGAACCTCACTTAGAAGAAGGATCTCTTTCCCAGCCTACTTAAACCCCAAGATTCTCATCTCATTAATGGTGACTCCAACTTCCAGTAGCCAAGGCCAAACATTCTAGGCTCATTCTTGAACTTTTTCTTTGTTTTACTCAATATCTAGTGCCTTGACAAACCCCTCAGAATATTTCTGGAATCCAATCACTTCTCACCTCCCTCACTAACACCATGGCCCAAGCCACTCCATGTCTTACCTAGATGGAGGCAACAGCCTTCCAAGTGGTCCTGCTGCTTCTCCCAAAGCCCACTCTCTCTCACAGGGTACTCCCAACACAGCGGTCACAAAGCTGCATTTGAAACGGAAGCCAACTTGTATCACTCTCTACTCAGAACCTTCCAGTGACTTCTCATCTTGCTCTTGGTAAAAACCCTTATGATAATGGCCTGTAAATTCCCTACCTGTAGGTCAGTGCCAACTCTCTGACCTCATCTGCCATACTCTCCTCCTCACTCATGGGCCTCCTGGCTCTTTCTCAAGTATGTCCAGCACACTTGAGGAAGTATGCTCTTCAAGTATGTTCCTCAAGTATTTTAAGTTCCTCAAGTATGTTTAACTTCAGGGGCTTTGCTTTCTCTTTGGCTGAAAGCCCTGTCATCTAGAAAACTCCAAGGCTCACTGCCTTGTTTCCTTTTAAGCCTTCGCTCAACTGTCACCTTTTTATAGAAACTTTTCCTTTCCACCCTATGCGAAGTAGCAAGACCACACCCACCCTATCATCCCCAACCCCCTACTCAATCTGCTTCATTTTTTCTCCGTAGTGCGTTGAAGTGTCTGACATGAAATACATTTATTGATTTCTTGCCTGTTTCCTCTCATCAATATGTAAGCTTCTGGAGGCCACAGACCTCGCGTTCTTAAGTATCAATAAATATCAATGCACCAATAAACCCTCTCTCCAAAACACGCTCCTACACACTGCAGGCCAAGTCTCCCCAAAACAAGAGTGTCAGTCGAAAACAAAAATCTGGTTATCAACTGTAAACTTTAACAGATTTCTAAATGACAAGGGTAGAGCTCACTTTCCATGAGCTTTTCTGATTTAAGAATTATCCTTGAGCTTACCGTGTTTTTCAATAATTTAGAAAAAAAAATCACCTTGAGTCTTAAAAATCTCTCTTTTGGTTGCCTAACTCTTAAATTCCTTGGGGGTCTGGTAGAATTTATAGAGACTCAGTATTTGGGAGGATTATTTAACATTTTTCAGCATTTCTGTTTTGCTCAGAACACACAGATCTACTGCCTTTCAATATTATTTTATAGCTTAGAAGATCATGTCTGAGTCAGTAAATTCCATGTTAATATGCGTAAGACTCAGGATTAAATCGATCTGTTAAAAAAAAAAAAAAAAAAGCCTATTTGTAATCAAATCTACCAATTTCCTTCCTGAAGAAAATAGTAATCAATCTGGTTAGAAACCTGGAGGTTTCACTGGGGATGGGAAGATATAATTTTATTTAAAAGATTTTCTTTCTCAGAGGTAACCCAAGTTTGTGATCCACAATCATTCCAAAATTGAAAAGCTTCAGCTAACTCTATTCCCCTGACACATTTCGTTCTCCCCAGCACCCTTTGCCTTCCCAATTTAAGTCAACGTAACCATGATGGGGCTCGCGCTGTTCTACTCAGAACAGTTTTGACTGGAGAATGGAAATCGTTCAAGAGGAGCCACCCTCAGGGTTTGTAGACCCATTTGGAAGAGTTAAGATGTAGTGTTTACCCATGTCTACCTGGAAGGAAACCGATGTCTCTTTCTAATGTCAATGTCCCCATTTTTTTTGAACAATCAATATCTGCACAGCTTCTCCTGCAGCCTCAGCTCATAGGGAACAGCAAACAAATCTTTTATAGAATAAACCAGAGCATCTGTGTCACCATCTCTTCCCCCCAAACCATTCTACCCTGATTTCACCTCATTGCTTTTGGATTTTTTGAAATGCTCAGTAAAGAGCATTTTTTGGAGGAAAGATTTTTTTTTATCTACTTCTCACTGTGTCTGGTTCCTAGTTCACCTTTCATTCCAATAGAGAGAGAATGTTAGTGATTAAAAAATATAATGTACAACAGCTCACTGGGTGTGATATTTAGAGTCTGTGGCCTTTGGGCCAAGGATAGCTGTGGAGAGTGTCATATCGCTGGAAGATTCAGACTGGAATGCAAGCATGCCCTGTCACACGGGCTTGTGCTTTGAGACAATAAAAAAGAGAGATGATACCCATGACAACCATGAAATGCCTCTGTGCCCTTGATCAAAGCCTTGGCGCACATTCTCACAGAGGATGCCTGATATTCTACAGCACATCTCCGCTCCATTTGGTGGGAAAAAAAAAAAAAAGAAAGTGAAAGCAGCTCAGTGGTTTCAGACTCTGTGACCCCATGGAATGTAGCCCACCAGGCTCCTCTGTCCATGGGATTCTCTAGGCAAGAATACTGGAGTGGGTTGCCATTCCCTTCTCCAGGGGACCTTCTCAAACCAGGGATCAAACCTGGGTCTCCCTCATTGCAGGCAGAGTCTTTACCTTGTGAGTGACCAGGGAAGCCCTTCTCCACTAGGTGAACCTGAGGTTATCGTTGGGACAGGCACACACTTTCCCAGCACTTGACCTTGAGTTGAAACATCTGGCAATAAGACACTTCTTCTTTGCTTATCGTTCTCCTTTTAAAGCTTCTCCATCTCCCAAGTTTAAAAAAAAAAAATAATGAGGAAAAAACCATGAGAAATTACTAAGAGTTTCTTTGAACAATCTAAGAGTTTAGATAATGATGCAGGTTAAGGAATAGATCCCTCCTTAAGGAGGGGGATCCAAATTCGTGAAGAGGACCAGGAGAACCACCAAGAAGGCTGAGAGGTGAGGAAGAGTTGGAAGAGTTTCCATGTAAGAAATCTGAAGGGTTCACTGAGAAAAGCCAGCTCTCAATGGCTAAAAACATGGGTATTTTGGTCTATTTCCTATTACAGTCACATTCTTGTTCTGCGCCAACCACTGAAATTGATTTTGCCATCAGAGCGCCAGAAAAGGAAGAGAGCAAATGCCCCAAAGAAGAGATGGCTCTGGAGAAGAGAAGATCCCAAAGACAGTCGGGATTAAAGGAAATACGCTGATTCTACTCATTCTCTGTGAATTTCCCCACCAAACTCTGCCAGAAGGATATTTGATCAAGTGATGATCAAGTAGATTTCCACGCAATGTGCCAAAGAAAATGAAAAATGAAAAAAAGTAAACCAGAAAAGGATGAACACAGCCCCAGAAGATCACAGTTCTGTGCTTGATCTCATTCATCTTTTCGCTCATCAGGCTTTACCCAATTCCCTGAATTATCATGCAGATAATTCTTTCAAGTCAGCTGCAGAAAGCAAGAGGCCAAGGAGACATGTGAGCTGACCAAGTGGGCAACCCTGTCTTGAGAAGAAATCGAAACCATGCTACCAGAGGAACTTACATCCTACCCTAAGTCTCAGTGAGAAGGCGTTTAAACTCACCAGGAGTCTGGTGCCCCAGGAAATACCTGGGCTCTGAAATGGACTCTCCTCTCTGCTGCTTCTCCATGGGACACCTAGCATCCAGGCCCACTAAAACCTACTCCAAATGAGAAGGTTCATGTGCTCTTGGCCCAGTAACTCCAGTCCTGTGCAGATGTGGATTTTCTTTGTAAATTTTTGCTGTTATAATCTTTCCTATCTTTTTCTATGAGCTATCTTTTTGGCAGCTTTGCTAAAGGGTTGGCTTTTTCATTTCTACCATAATCTTTAATACTAAGCACAGCATCTCTGTAGTTTTGATTAAATAATTCTCTGTTGTTTCTTGATCTGAGGGTCCCCAGGAATCCTTTTATTCCCCTCTCTGCCTCCAATGAAGAGAGCTGAGTCTAGCAGGAATAGTCATCCCAGGCATGAAAGATGCTCTGAATGATCAGCCGTTGGCTCTGCTCCTCGTGAAGGAGCATCAGGACCCAGAATCTGTAACATCACTCCTGTGAAGGATGATCCTCCCAGGGACTCAAGATGGAACCCCTGTCTCTCTCTCTCAGCTTCCTGTGATACCATCACGATTTCAGGCAGCCTATCGGGAGACAGACAGGAGAGAAAGGATATTTGTAATTGGCTTGATTCTAAACTTTGAGCTTAAGGAGGGCTCTAGTGTCTTCCTCTACTCATCCTTGTACGCAGGAATCAAACTCACCTCTTCTCTCTGCCCATATTCTCTCTCAGAGACAGGGTCCTGAACCAGCCTTTGAGGAATGACCACACTGTGCAATTGATGTACAGAAGCCCTCCCCCACCCTCTCCCCACTGCCCCAGTCAGCTATTACTTTTCCAATGTCCTACTTCTTCTCCTGTCTTTCCTTTGGGGCAGGCTGGACTGATGAAATGAAACAAACAGACAACTTTCTACACTGAACTAGGACACTTAAGAGCTCTTCCATGGCTCTTGGTATAAGCCGAATGCTCTGTATGTGAACCAACATCTGTTCTGTGGCACAACCTAGACTGTTCTCTTTGGAAAGACTGATGATTACTTCCTGAGCCTGAACCATTCATCAGTGGGCTGGTGGATTGCAAAAGAGGATGGTTGCAGGATTCCCTGGCCCTTGTTTGCTTTAAGATTTTACCATTATAATCCTGGGGCAAACTGAAGGCTTCACAAGAATTCTCAGGAGACCTTTATTAGCCTTTGCAACATCCATGCCACCCTTCTTCCCGGCTTTAGGCAGCAATAATTATTATGGGGAATAACTCTTTCCTTATGAAATTCATCGTATATATGAACTTCCTTATGTTTCTACTTAGGCTTCCAGCACTAACTTCTGCCTTAAAATTAGCCTCAAGTTTGCTGTGTTTGAACTTGACTAAGTTACCCAGAAGAAGCTAAAAGGCTCTGTCTTGGGGTTGCCCTCTTCACTGTCAGCTGATCAAAACTGCTGACACCTTCAGAGTGTCATGGCTTCCTCACACAGATTCTAGAAGTCTCCTGTCCCCATGGAACATTCTGGAAGAAATTCTGTCTCAGTTTTTCTTGACATTTTTATTTGAGTGGGTTTCATGCTACATAAAATTTTTTTCTAAGGATAAAATATTATTCACAATGTGTCACCCCACAAAATTCAAAAACATTTTTTGTGATTTAGCCTTCAGCTCTTCTTCATTACAGAAACTTTTCTACTCATTCCTCCTTTTGAAGTTTTTTCCTTAGCTTTTTTCTGATCTCTGTAAACTCAAATGTGTGTGTGTGTGTGTGTGTGTATGGTGTGAAGATTTTTTTTCTTCCATTAGATGCTGAACATAGGGTGTGGTGAACAATTCAGGCAACATTACTCTGTGATCTAGGCTGAGAGTTAGAAATTCAGACAAGTTTTGGTTCTTCCAAGAATTTCCTATATAACCTTAGTTTTAACTAAGCATCAGATTTTGTTGTGCTTCAGCTTTCTCATCTATAAAAAACAATCGTACTCCTATGCCAAAGGAAGCCATTCAGAGGGAAGGTTATGGTGGAGGTGTAATTTGAGCAGCTGGTGACCCTGGGAACCGCATCCTTCTCCAGGGAGGGGGAGCACAGTCAGGTTAGAAACTGCCATAGCTCAGGGCCATTTCACATGGGAATTAAGCTAAGAATGTTCAAGCAGTGAATCCTCAAATTTCTATGTGCCCCAGTTCTTGCACCTGCTACCAAGAAACAACCAATGCACGTGCCCGGGTCACTGCCAGTGCCCAGGAGGAATCTAGTAATAAAGTTGCTCTCTTTTCTGGGATCCTAAGTGCACGTGATGTGCAGCAAGTGCGGTCCTTCATCATTCAGATGCTGTGGGGCTGATTGTACTAGGTTTGTTGGGCTCTGGTTTGAAAACATGAATACCAAGCACACGTGACAGCCCTGTACTCTCTCAGAGTCTCATTCTAACACTGTATGTGTGCATGGGTGTGGCTGTTCAGAGGGTTAAGTTAGAATATAGAGCACCTTGAGATCCTTGAACTGAGAACAAGAACGTAAGAGGACATATGAGCAAGGGAAAACATGGCTGTAAGTGCCCTGGGTGTCTTCCAATTGCATCCACATGAAATAAAGGGTATTTTTGCCATTTTATGTTTTTCGCAATAAGAGTTCTATCTGGATGCCTCTCTAGCCTCTTTGCTTCCTGCTGATATGAAGTCTTGATATTTTCCCTGCTTTCAACCCTGGGAAAAGAAAGATTATTGAATCTCCCAAGGTATGTTTGCCATTTCCGTCCCTCCTGAAGGCAGACCTCACCACCCCCGCTCATGTTGTTGTCAAAGAGGAGATGCGGGTACATGTGGAGATGTATTTATCTAAGCAGCAAGCCTGTCTGTCCTTGCAGAGAATGGCTTCTGCATCTCCATCCTCTTAGCACTGAGCACTAATGAGACATCAGAGGACCACACGGATTCCACAGGGTTCAACAGGAACCGACAGCAGGGCAAAAATGTTCTATTAGGAAGAAATGGTCCCTTCACATAAAGCCTAGACATGCTGTCAAACCTTGAGGTACCAGCCATCCACAGGCTAGTAAGAGCCCGGAGAAATCACAGGCTGTAATATATCCATTGAGCTCAAAATGAACACTTGCATCTACCAAAGATGCACCCCTGCTCCCCGATAATGTGAGTGACGCTGGCAGTGTGAGGTCTATTTGTTAGGAGAGTGAGTCTGCATGTGTGTTTGTGACGTGTGTTAGGGAGGTGCACAAGCATGACAGAGAGACCAAATTACGTGTTGTCATGCTCTTGGGGGGAATCTGTGGAAGCAATTTATAAGCAACAAAGAGCAAGCTCAGACAGAGCGGGCAAGGCCGAGCCTCTGATTTTCAGTTGGTTCTACCTCACAGCCAAAGGGAACATTCGAATAGCCCTTGATTTCGAAAGAAAATGATCAAAGACAATGAAAACGTGATGATGACATTGGGAGTTAACTACAAAGAGGATTCTGTAGAAGACTGAGGTTTCAGGCAGGCATGTTTTAGTCTTTCAAAAAATTAAAAAAATGTGCCCCCTGGAAACAGGAAATATTCTTATCTGAGATCAGTGGGCAGCCCAGTGCACTGAGTCCTGGGGCCGCATCCTATGATGCTCTGCTCCTGGTAGATCTCAGAGACTGTGCATCTCAACACAAAGAAGGGGATGGAGCCACAGTGTGGGACTTAGGTTCCCTGTTACCCCGTCACTGCCCCGGGTTGGGCTTAGGGCTGGCCTGCGCGCCTTGACTCCCTGTGGACATCCAGGACAGCACACGTTTGGTGGTGCCCAGGTTTCTCCCTCCTCGGGAGGGGCACGGTTACAGCTGAAGCCTGCTGTGATGGGGTTCTCACTTCCCTGGAACTACCCTGTACAGCTGTTACCTTCCCTGGTATTTCTGGCTTTGGATCAAACAACTTCCAGGCTACACATGGGCAGGAAGCTGCTTCAGAAAGTGCTTCTGAACCTGCTGCATCTCAGATTACAAGTGGAGAAGGAAAATGAGAAGTATGATTCCATCGTTACTCCAATTATACCCAGGAAACAAGCTCCAAGTTTGAATTTTCATGCCCTGGGGAGGATCAAAGGAACAGACACCTAAAAGGTTATCAGCTTTGAGTCCTTTTCCAAAGCTACCATCAACACCAATAACCAAGGGGAGGGGGCCTAAGAGACTCAGGTGCAGTTCCTGGCACCTGACACAAAACCATGCTCCATTGGAGGCCTCCGTGCTTTCCCTTCCTCCTACGCTAACTTTCCTCCACTTCTGTAAGTATTTGTAGGCAAAAAAAAAAAAATTGACATGAACACCTCATGGATATTCTGGATATATTGAGTTCCCTGGAAGTCTCTTCATTCCACTTGACCAAGAGAGATTCATTAATGTCCTTTTTCATGAGGATGGCACCTCTCGACCCTTCCACCAGCTATTATCAGACTATTTCTTTCACTGGTTTTAAAAAAAGTGTCATAACAGAATGAGCTGGATTTTGCTCTAAAACATTAAACTATTCCCATTCCCTGAAATAGGACCATCTAGACTTAACAGGGCCTTTGAAATGAACACTTCTCCCCCAGAGTTACATTTTAATTTTCATTAGGGTGCCTCCCAAGTTGTCTCATTCTGCCCCCATCTTGCCCATAATAATTCCTCCAGCCCCTCCTGTCTCAGTTAAGAATGGAATTTGTTCGTTTTTTTGAAGAACAGACTTGTCACTGCCTGTAATGTATTTGAGTTTGGTTCTCTAAAGGATGCTTTAAATTAGCACACAGTGGCAGAAGATGCCTCCCACAGAAAAATAACTCATGCTCAATGGCAAAATGAAAGTTATAGAGAAGGCTGGTCAGGAGAAGGGAACATGATTGGTCACCAGAGCAGCTTGAGTGAAAAGACAATACCAGTTCTAAGAGTATGTTCAGGGGGTCAAACAACAACTGACGCTGACCGGAAAGAATAGGACAGACTGCTCACTAGACCACCAATAAGGTGGTGGGAAAGATGAATGTGGCTCAGAAACTAAACGAACAGGAGGGCCATAAGGTCAAAGGTTGACCTTCTAATACTATGAATCCCTTCACATTTAGAGACATGGCTGGAAATTTGTGCATTAAGCTGAAGCAAAAAGTCAGGTCTAGAAGGGAATATTTAGACTTCATCCTCATCCAGAGAGTTGTTGAAGTTGCGGAAAACAGAAAGATTGCCATAGAAGCATAGAGGAAAGGAGAAGAGGGTCAAGCTCAGAATATCGCAGCAAGTCGATGCTGATGGGACAGGACTAAGAGCAGGAATCAGTGAGGGAACACACAGGGAGGGCCAGAGGGCTAGGATCAAAATCAGCACATGCTGCTACTATTTATAATAGCTAGAACATGGAAGCAACCTAGATGTCCATTGACAGATGCATGGATAAAGAAGTTGTGGTACATATACACAGTGGAATATTAGCCATAAAAAGGAACACATTTGAGTCAATTGTAATGAGGTGGATGAACCTAAAGCCTACTATACAGAGTGTGAAAATCAGAAAGACAAAGATAAATATCACATACTAACGCATATATATGGGATCTAGAAAGATGGTACTGAAGAATTTATTTGCAGGGCAGCAATGGAGAAACAGACATAGAGAACAGATTTATGCACATGGGGAGAGGGGAGGAGAAGTTGAGATGTATGGAGAGAGTAACATGGAAACTTACATTACCATATGTAAAATAGATAGCCCATGTGAATTTGCTGTATGTCTCAGGAAACTTAAACAGGGGCTTTGTATCAACCTGGGGGGGGGATGGGGAGGGATATGGGAAGGAGGTTCAAGATGGAGGGGATATATGTATACCTATGGCTGATTCATGTGGAGGTTTGACAGAAAACAACAAAATTCTGTAAAGCAATTATCCTTCAATTAAAAAATAAATAAAATGAAAAAAAAAAAAAAAAAAACTACAAAATGTG
>SJYT01021522.1:126099-216954 GCA_006410635.1 Cephalophus harveyi
CTACAGAATGTGGTGCTACCCAGCAGTAAATTTAGGGTAGTATTCATGAGACTGAGGAGCAGAAATAAAACAAACAAACAAAAATTATTAGATTTTATAACAAGAAGTCTAAGACATTCACTGGAAGATTGCCACAGTAGTTTAAGTGGAGTGACAGGATGAAGCCCGATTTTAAAGTTAAATCACAAGCATTAAGGGAGGAAATAAAGAAAGAAAGATGACCCTTTTGAGAAGCTTGTAAGTGAAAGAATTGGAGATAGGATAGGAATTCAAGGATCTAACTGTAGTGACAGAAGTTTTGGTTTTAGAGACTGTTGCAGGATTTGCTTTTGGAGATGATAGTAGGATTGATTGTTTTTAGAGACGGTTGTAGGCAGGTGTGTGGAAAAGATTAAAGATGCAACAGAAAGAACTGCTATTGGCTGGGGTGCCACAGAAGAGATCAAAGGGTGAGTAGCAGTACCGGGAAGAGGGGCACCGAGTTGGGAGGGAGGATGGTAAAGATGAATGAAGCACAGGAGAAATTTAAAGGTAGACAGGAGAGATCATGTGAGAAATGTGTAAAGTCTGGTACCTTTTGTTAGCAATACAGTAGGAAGAGATGAGGTGAAAATGAAAATAAAAACAAATTTAACAAACCCTTGGAAGATGTGATGGGGAGTCAAGATTGGAAAATAAAAAAAGATGTCTGAGCTGGGGAGGGGTTAGGTGCAATTAAATGGATCCGAGCTGTGCACTCTGGCATAGGTTTTGACCTTCTGTTCTTGGAGATGGAATGGATGTTGGGAGAATGGGATACAGAGTTAAAAACAAAGTAGGTGTGGTGAGAAGGTGAGAGGAAGAGACATTGCTGGGGAGGGTGTTGTTGATATGGGTGAACGCAGGGTGAGACCAAGGAGAGAAGTAAGTGAAATCAGAGGGGTTTATGGACCAGAACAACCGAGGGACCTCGAAGAAAGGCAGACAGGATTATAGAAAAGGCTAGGTAGTGGGCAGAGAGGAAATTTTCAGAGTTTAAGCACTGGGAAGCAGAATAATTCTAAAAGAAGGATTTGGGCATGGCCATTATGGGGAGAGCTGGATCTCTGCAGTGTTTTTAAGATAATATAATGCATAATATATTTGACTCATACCTTGAAGCCAGAAAAAATTAAACTTGCAAGTATAAATCTACCCATTTATGCACAACTATTTATACATACATAGTGCATACATTCAAATACTGTATGCTTTTGTGTTCACATATTATATGTGAGTATAATATACTCCATTTTAAAATCTTTTATATTCTTCACAGCATCACCCCAGGGGCATAATAGGCATTCAGTAGACACTGGCTTAATTGCACTAACACATTTAACCAGAACTTTTAGTTTTTTTTCTCCTGTGTAGTATTGGAATCTACTCCACCCTGTAAACCACAACACTAAAATAATCACAAAAAAAAGAGAGTTCAGGTTTAAACTGCAGAGACCAGATCTTTCAAGTAATGGATTTGTAATGGATTGATGTTGTGCTTTTTAATTGTACCCTTAATCCTCGCAGTGAGCTCCATTTCTTTCACTTTTGCCAAAGCACAAATTCTACACATGAGTCCTAAGGCCCTGGGGAATTCTACTTGTTTGCTCTGCTTTCTACCTTCAGTTCTCATCAGGAGTCTTCACCCTCATAACCACACCAGCAATTCTATTGTAAAGCACAGAACAGAACCAGAAACTCACTGTGATGAGCTCAAAGATAGATGCAAATAGACAGACTGGCAGAGAAACATGGATGACTCCTAATTCTGCCCACTTATGCTCAGGACTGCTAGCCTAATCCATCACCCTTTGGGCAAAATTCTCTTTCCTGGCTTCAGCATTGTAAATTAGAGGCCCCAAACTAATTTCTCCAAGGCATGGAAAGAGCACTGCTTTTCATTTAAGGTTCTTGGGGGTATTCTTTGTCAGGAGAGCACATAGGTCATAGTACCCATTGGGCCTCTGTGTGATTAAGTCAATGTGGTTGGAATGGGCCGGAGGGGGGAAATATGCAGACATCCTGGAATTTTACATAATACTGGAACCTCCAAACTAGAATGAAACCCTAGACCTAGAATATTATTAGAAGTTCTCAGACTGATGAATCTACATTTTAGTGATGTCCAAAACACCTGGTAGGTCTAAAAAAGAACTGCCCACTGGTTAAACTAAGCTGCGGGGAACTCCTTATCAGTCAGTGTGTGTTGGGATCATCCCTCTATGGAGGTAGAAAGTGGAGAACCCAGAACAACCCAGTTACATGGGAAGATTAATTGAACTGGGACAGAAGATAGAAGTTACTGTCACTACAGTAACTTTTTGCTATCATAATTTGATCTTTCTAGCTGTCTACTCAGTAACCTGTAATAGAGGAGAAACATCAGTCTTCCACTGCCTACAGAAGGTGTCAAAGCCCTTGGCCTGTCCTACCCGGTATCAATGTTATGAATTTATAAACTACACACTCATGTGACAGCTTATTGGAAATGATTCCCAACTGGGAGTCTTATTTTTGTGTCACATGAGCCTTAAATAAAAGCGAGAGCAAGATGAGATGGTTTATATGTCTTTACACTCTGGAATCTCTTTCCTCCCTACTCTGTAACTCTCAGCGTTCTTTACCTTCTCCCTCTTTCCTCTACCATCACTTTATTCCCAGGAAAGGAAATGAGAACCCTAATGTAAGCTAGGTGTTTCAATATCTAAATGTCTAATATGGCTTAATATGGCACCCTTCCTGGGATGACTTTCACTTAAATGCCAGATGAGCAGCTCAGGGCTAAAGGGATAACTCTGTGTGGGAAGACAGTAGTTGGAGTGAGGCTGAGGAACAAAAAGGAAAGGTCTTCTCAGGACCCCTGAAGTCACACCATGGGCCATATGCCATTTGTAAGGCCAGACTCATTCCAGTGTAACTGCCTACCCTGAGCTGCTTCTCATCCAGAGTTCCTTAGACAAGGAGGAGAGTCTCTTGACACTCAAGCGAAGAATTAAACGTTCAACCAGTATTTGGCAATCTACTGAGCACACATTTCTTATATGGCTTTGGGTTCAGACAGCATAGAAGGTATGGCCACTGACCTAGAAATCCCTAATACATTCATCAGTAGCACTGCAGCTGCATCATTTATGCACACATCTGAATCATTCTTAACACACCAGACACACACAGAGTGTCAAACAGACAGGGCTTATTTTTTTTTTAAGAGATGGAAATTAAAAGAATAAAGTGAGTTCTGGAATAGCTTTTTTCCAAAGTCTATTGCCCAAACAATCTGGTTATTCTGTGCCTAAATCCTGAACTAAGCAAAGAACAAACAAATTAAATTAAAAACAAAAATAAAGAAACCCTAGTTCTTAAATGAGATGTGCAGGTGACCAGCACGCTGCGTTTTGGCAACACAGTGTCTTCACCTCCCATGCAGAGAATTCACCCATGGGAGACTCTCTGATGGCCACGGAAGACTGGGCGGGTGATATTCCCTTAATTTTCTAGACGACTCCTATTTGTATCACATTACACATGCGTTTTGGCACTACTGACACCACCAACATTTAATGGAATCATTTGGGAATTTTTCTCTCCCTCAATACAACATGGCTGTGGCCAGTACAGGGGAAACCCACATCAAGGATGTTTCCCACATTCTGGCTGAAGATATACAGTGACATATTTTGAAATTACAAGATCCACTGTACATGCGTCACTCTGAAGGGTGTGCACACTCTTAATTCAGGCAAATTCAAGGGTCAGATTATCTGAAGTCGGTAGAAATGCTGAAATTTCAGCATGGCCACCGAGAGGAGGGATACAGGACAACACCTACCAACTCATTTCCACAGTGGAAGGGAATGATGGAGGACACGAGAGATAGAAAGCACGGATTCTGAAGAAACTTGGAACCATTAGCCCTCTTGAGGGTGTCTGTGGACTCTCACAGTTTGGATAGATTGAGTCTTTGTCCAGACCCATCTGTGGAAGAGATGGGGCTGATAGAGGAATTCATCCTCATGGACTTGGAAGGAAGCAACATCTAGAACTTGGCATTGCTCAGCCTTCCTTCCTGTAAGATTTCTTGGGCAGGCTGTGAATATCTTATTTGGGCTCAATTCAAACATCCAGTTGAAGAGAAGTGGCCAAATGGGGCCAAAGAGGGTTTTAGAGAAATGAAATTAACCAGCCAACAGTTTTTGATGATGGGACAATTGGACAGAAATGTAATATCCCAGTGAAATGGATTTGGAAATTTCATCCTGCGGTACAAAGAGAGAGAAGGCTGCCACCCTTCACAGAGACAACAATCCAGTGAAAGAAATTCTACTTGTCTGGTCAACCCCAGGTCAGGTTCTGAACACCTGGCTTGAGACAAACAGCACTTTCTTGATGGCAGAAGTGAGGACAAGGCAGATATAAAGTCACTACAGGCACCGCCCTTCCCGGACTCACCCTTCCACCTCTAAAACCAACTCTGTAACCTTTCTAAGAGAATCTCCTGGCCACTGAGTTTGGAGCAGATCTGGTAATCTTTTCCGGAAAAGCATGCAAATTTGTAAGACACAGATCCAGAGTTACCCTCCCATAACCAGATATCACATGTTTCCAGGAAGGAGACTTCATGGGAATTTTCCAGGTGTGCCTGTGGTGGTGATTTCTCAGGAGGAAGTGGGCAGGAAGAAGGCTGGAGCCTAGGTACTAGGGAGAAAAGACTGAGCTGCGGGGAGATTTCTCAAGATGGAGCTTCCTGAAATCTCTTAGCCACATCAAGAAGGAGAGATTGATTTGACCTCAATTCTGGTTTAAGCCCTTTGGGGAATCTTTCCTACCTTAGATGCCCACAGGAGAAATATGGCGCCACCAGCTTGACCTGGCACAGATGCTGATGATCTGTGGTCCACCTGGAAGACAGAAGCTGGGCCTGGGGTTTGCCTGAAGCCAAACTGGGCCCAAGCCAAGCCCAGTCATACCCGCCGTCTATGACTACCTCTCACAGGCCAGTGAGAAGACTGGTGAGGTGGGCGGCAAGGACCCACAGCCCTTCCCCAGCTTTGTCACCACTGTGGCCTCCATTTCCGCTCACTGTTCTCCAGACACCCTGCAGCCAAAGCCGTACAAAACTCCCCCCCAACAGAAAATGAAACCCCTTAACAAAACACTTCCCCCTTCATTCCCATGCCCACCCCGCTCCCTCCAGCCAACACCCTGAATACTCACAAGAGAACACTTTATCTATACAAAATGAATTAGAAAACAAAATATTTACATATGAAATAAACACCATCTTGATTTCTATCAGTGGGAGACAACAGAGCCCCCTTTGTTCTAGATTGCTGTTCGCTCTGGTTGGTTTGGTTTTTTATTTGAAAGGGGTGAGGTAAGAGGAAGCGTGAGGGAGGAGCCCCTGACCTGGGATCAAGTCAGGGGGAAGAATGTTTGATGGCCCTTCACCTTCTTCCTCCTGGAGACACCTCACGCCCTCTGTCCTCTCGCTCTGAGTCTTTCCTTGAATCTAAGGTAAAGCACTCCGTGCTCCTCTCTCCAAATCTGTGAGAGGTTCAGCCCCTTGCCCCCAGGTTCGTTTTAGAAAGAAAACAAAGCTTTACAAGGCCTTCAGTTGGCTTTAAAATGAAAGACACTGAGGTAAAAATCAAGGAGGGCGGGGGTCGCAGTCAAAGTGAGCGGGGGTGGGTGGGATTTCTCCAGGAGACATGGCAGCTTCCTTCAGAGGAGGATGAGCACCTTTCTGGTTTATGTGTCCTGTGTGTAACATGGAGATCCTGTGGCCAAGCTTCCAAACTGACCCGGCTCTTTGGCTGCCACCTGGGGAGAGGGGAGGTTGGCAGAAGAGTGGAACTGACCCCCGGCACACGTCTACCCCAAGTTTTGGGACTGGCAGTGACAAGTAGTCATTTCCCTTCTCAAGGTTTCAACTTTGAGTGAAGGGGGCTTCCTGTCTGCCAGTACCCTCATCCCTGGAGTTTTATATGTGTGTGTGTGTATATATATATACACACACACAAAATTTTTTATATTTGTATAGTACCATCTGGGAGATGAAGGAGGTGCTGCAGGAAGGAGGAGGGGCTTCTGCAGAGTGTCCACACTGGGCTCAATGTCACATTCTCTGGGAGCCAGACCCAACGAGGTAGCAGGGGAGTCCCTCTCCGTCTCCCGTCCCCTCTTTCAAATCTCTTCCCTTCCCTCTCCTGTCTCCTGAGCTGTACTTGAGGAGCAAGCTCAAAGCTCTGCACTGTCTGTTCCATATCACTTGTAGCCAATTCAGGGGGTAACAAGCCTGCTCGCCTAGCTCCAGGTTAAGTAAGAAGGGATCAAAGCATTGAAAACATCCCCCCTCTCACTTACCCTATCATAAACGATGCCCCTTGCCCTTCAAAGCGTTCCTTTAGCTCTTTCCCGCAAACTAGCCAGCTGAGGGTCTCAAAAGCTCAAATGAGCTTTGCCCACTCTTCTGCCCTTGGTTATGTGCAAAAGAATCCTGGCTGCTTCTATTTCCTTTTAGCCTTCCTGGAAAGTTCTTGGCCAAGACTAGTTCAAAGTCCTGGCAACCATGAAGGAATTATTTTTGTATATGTTGCTCCTGTAGGAATGTTCACCCACATGTTTTGTCTAGGCCACAGAAACGTCTCGTCAAGAACTTCCACTCTCCTTATTCAGGAAGGGTGAAGGGGGAGAGAGAGCCATAATTCAGATAACATAGGACCATGTTTGTTTGTATACAAGCCAAAAAAAGCCTATTGCTTAGGGATACTGAAGAAACAGCTTTATGGGGTCAAGGTTGCCTTCTACACAAATAGGCCTCTGACAACAGGTGTGTATAGACAATAGGTGTGCAAGTGTATACAGACACACGTGCACAGGCAGTCCCTCCTTCTTTGCCTCTAACGTGCCACGAAACACTGCTCTAATGTTCTTTTCATCATCTGTCAATGACTTTTCACTCCAGTTCACCATCATCATGGAATTGGAGAAAACTTTTTTTTGGCTTATATATAAACACACAAGGCTTCCCACCCTCTGCTTGGCGCCTGATCCTGAAACACACGCCATCTAAGCAACAAGAATTTAACAAAAGCCTCTTTTCATTTACAGGCAGTACACAAATAGATCTTATGGGAATGCTTTTGCTTCCTCACCTACACATACAGATCAGTTGAGCAAGAGGTATCTTGTGTTCCCCGTGGCCTCCTCCTGCTTCTCCTTGGCTTCGCTCCAACCGGGTGGCAAAGAGTCCTTCCACGCCAGGAGCAAGATCTCCTGCGGCCACTGCCTTCTCGGCTCTAGCCGAGTCAGCCCACTTATCCACTCTCCGGAACTGGGAACGGCAGCCTACCGTATCCTCTCGTGGGAACTGGGCACGGGGACAGGATGGACAGATAGGAAGGAGGAGGAAGTAGGAAGAGGGGGCTGGAAAGGGGGCAGAGATGGTGCTGGTCACCAGGCTCGCCCTCAGAAGGAATCAGAACTCCAGGATCTCAAAAATAAATGAAAACGACAAGAAAGGAGCAAATGGGAACCAAGTTCACCCCCTTACCCCCCGTTCGCCCTCCGTGACATGCGTGCCACACGCCCACAGCCAGACCCTCCCGGACGCACCTTCGGCCTCTCTCTTCCCTCACTCAGACATCAGACTCAATACTAGACAGTTTCTCATACACATGCCCATTGCTGGAGCCATTGAAAGCCCTGGGGTTTTTGTTGTTAGGCACACAGGGGTTGGACTGGTTCCCTATACAGATGTCTTTCTGGAAGCGGCCCGGTACAGCCCCGTGCAGGGCCGAGACCACCGGCTTGTTGCTCACAAGGGCCCGGAAGTCCGGCCTGGCCTTCGGCGCCCCAGCCACCGTGGGCTGCCTGAAGAAGTAGGATTTGCTGCCGTGGAGCAAGCACTGGTCGTCCCCGAAAGTGGGGATGAAAGGGTTCTGCGTGACCCGGTCGGGGTAGAGCGACTTGCTGAGCATGTAGCCACCGCTGCCGCCGGGATTGCCGTGGTGGTGATGTCCCGCGGCTGGCGCCGCCGCCTTGCCATCGTTGCTGCCACTGAAAGCGCTCTCGCCCGCCGGCATCTCGAACATGTGCGCGTAGGGGCTGCCGTCCAGGAAGCGGCCCTTGTCCTTGAGGCTTACGCTGCGCGGGGCCAGGGCGGCCTCTTCTTTCTGCAGGTCCACGAACGTGTCGTAGGAGTGTTGGCGCCGCAGCTTGTTCCGGGGCTTCTTCTGCGCCTTGGAGTTGGTGGGGCTCTGCGGGTACTTAGACGCTGCGGACGTCACGGCCGCCACCGGGGCGGCCGGCTGATCCAACTCCTGCAGCGAGTTGTCCTCGCTGATGTCATACAGGTTGCCGGCCTTCTTGCACGCCTCGCAGCGGATGCAGGCCGGCCTGCCCGAGTTCTGGCCAGCCACCACCGCCGTTGCTGCTGTCGTTGTCGAGTAGTTATGCAGCTTGGATGGGCAGCTGCGGCAGAAGTTGCCCCCAGGGCGCTCCTCCCAGTCCACATTGGTCAGGTTCTTCTCCCAGGGGGCCGGGACCCCGCCGACGACCCCCCCGCCGTGCTTGTCGCCCGTGCCGTGCTTAAGATGATGAGCTCGGTTGGTACAGGGCCCTCCGCCACCCACCGAGTCGCGCTTGAAATCCTCGCCGCGCTCCTTGTAGAGGTCGGTCAGGTCCACGTGCTCCCAGTGCGGCGAGGTCTCCTTGGCACGGAACTGATCCAGGTAGAAGTCCCGCAGCCCGTCCTTGTCCCGAAAGTAGCGCTTGTGGTCCGGGGAGCGGGGCGGCCGGCGGCGGTAGGCCAGCTCTATCTCGTCGAACTCACGGCGGGACTTGGCTGAGGCTGGACGCTTCTTCAGGCTGTCCTTGTACTGCTGCTTCCGTCTCTTGGCCGCATTGCCCTCGATGTTGCCGTAGGTGACCGTGTGGGTGGAGATGTCCGAGACGTCGGAGCGGATCAAGTCATCGTGGCCGCCATAGCGGTCACTCTTGAACGAGAACTTGCCGTACAGGTCGCCGAGCTGGCTGTGCTTGGACGAGGGGAGGCCAATGTCCAGGGGCTTCTTGCCCAGGGCCCGGGGCTGCGTGGTGAAGGGCGGGTTGTCGCAGTCGTAGAGCCCATCTATGGAGCTGGCGCTGCCGATGCTGTGGGGCCGGTGGTGGTGGTGGTAGTGGTCCTGGTAGACGTTGCTGTCCTTGAGCTGCAGGTTCCCAAAAGTCCTTTCCACCTCACTGATGTAGTCGCTGAACAGGTTCTCCTCACAGGGCGGGTTGTTGTAGGACTTGCAGTCGGAGTGCGTGAAGCTGCGGCGGTGCTCGGAGATATCATAGACAGACGACTCGCGGCGGATGAAGTCCAGGGCGCTCTGCGGTGAGCCATTCACACCCGACAGGTTGGCCATGTTCTTGGCCGTGCGCAGCAGACGCAGGATGTTGGAGTGCGTGTTGTTCATGGTGGCGGTGGGGGAGTTCATCACGGATTGGCGCTCCTCAATGGCCACGCCGTGGATGCAGCTGTAGATACCCTGCAAAGAGGATGAGACGGGTTAGGTCTCTCGTGAGGCTGGAAGGGACCCTCAAGTGGATCCCTACCCCTGATAACTGCCTAAATGGTTGAGAAAAGTCCAGGAAAGCATGAAAGAGGTGGTCTTATAGACTCATAGAAACCTGTGTCCAGAAGCTTGCTTGCCTTGTGCTGTGCTGTGCTCTCCTTCGGTCGTGATTGACTCTTTGGGACCCCACGCACTGTAGCCTGCCAGGATCCTCTGTTTCATGGGAGTTTCCAGGCAAGAACCCACTGGAGTGGGTTGCCACTTGCTTGCCGTATTCACCAGCATTTAGCAAGTCTCATCATGAACCCTAGGGCTTTCCAGGTGGGGCTAGTGGTAAAGACCCTACCTCCCACTGCAGGAGATGTAAGAGACAAGGGTTCCATCCTTGGGTCAGGAAGATTTCTCTGAAGAAGGAAATGGCAACCTACTCTAGTATTCCTGCCTGGAGAATCCCATGGACAAAGGAGCCTGGCAGGCTACTGTTCATAGAGTCACAAAGAGTCGGACATGACTGAAGCAACTTAGAATGCAGCACACATCATAAGCTGGGGTCTGATTAGATAGGCTTGGCTTTCCAAAAGGGGCCTCACTGCGTACACCAAGTGATCTAAGCAAATGGCCTGGAATCGGAAGAGATGAGATTCATGCCTCACTCCGCCACTGATTTGTACTGATTTTTCTTTCTATACTGAGGTTTTTGCTCCACAGAAATGAGGCCATGATATCAACTGATAGCAAACAACACTGTCAGCCTTCTGGAAATCAACAGCAATGCTTTACAGATGTTGGGGTTGTTCTGCCCTGGCTGGTCACCCCTGGCTGGCAGTAAAGACTGGGGAGCCCAGGCACTCACAATTGCCACTCTTTACCAGCTCTGACAAATTTTGAGCAGCTTTTAGGATTTTGATCATCAGATCACAGCTGAGCAATTCTCTCCCTGCGCCAAGCATGAACCAAATTCAACAGGACAATTAGGCAGCTTTGAGGTCAGGGAAGGATATTTCTGCTGCTGTGCCTTACACCGTGGGAGGGAGGACCTGGGACAGATATTAAGGACTAAACAGCAATCATAAATCCCCCTGCTGGAGTGGAGTAGTTTGGGAGGGGTGGAGTGGGAGTTTGGGGTTGGTAGAGGCAAACTAGTGTATATAACATGGATAAACAACAAGGTCCTACTGGATAGCACAGAACCATATTCAATATCCTGTAAATAGCCATAATGTGAAACAGATATGAAAAAGAATGTATATACATGTATAATTGAATCACTTTGCTGTACAGTGAAATTTTATATTGGAAATCAACTATACTTCAATAAAATGAATTTTAAAAGAATTCCCTTGTCGAATGCTCTCCTTTATTCTCTTTAGCTCCAGGTTTCTTCCTTCAAGTTTCTCACTCACTGTGATCACAAATAATAGTATCTTAACATTAGCATTGATTGAGAACTCCCTGTGTGCAGCTTCTTGTGTAGAGCCCCGTCCAAGAGAGGGAGAGGACTGGGCTCAAGTCTAAAGTCAGGCCAACCTCCTGCCAATCTCTAGTTCTCTGCCTTGAAAGGTGGACATATTTGGAACTTTTCCACCTGGCAAGGGAAGGTCTTTGCAGAAGAAGTTGGTTGAACAGTGTCTTTAAAACAAGGGGGATTCATTTGGAAAGGGGCTGTCCTGATTGAGGGAGGAGGATGAGAGGAGAGAAGATTCAAAAGTAGAGTGGCAGCTAGATGGGAAAGAAGGATGGTTTGCATGAGATGAGCATCCCTGCCCTGGAGGCAGCCACAAGATAAGAGATCTACAAGAGAATTGGGAGATTTATATATATATATATATATGTATATATATATATATATATACACACACACACACACACACACAATAGGGGCTTCCCAGGTGGCACAGTGGTAAAGAATCTGCCTGCCAATACAGGAGATGCAAGATATGCGGCTTCAATCCCTAGGTTGGAAAGATTCCCTGAGTAGGAAATGGCAACCCACTCCAGTATGCTTGCCTGAAAAATCCCATGGACGAGGAGCCTGGCGAGCTATAGTCCATGGGGCTGCTGAGAGTCAGACATGACTGAGTGCAGAAGAGAAGATATATACACTACCATGTGTAAAGTAGCTAGTAGGAAGCTTCTGTATAGCACAGGGAGCTCAGCTCGGTGCTCTGTGATGACCTAGAGGAGTGAGATGGGGTGGGGATGGGAGGGAGGTCCAAGAGGGAGGGGATATATGTATACATACAGCTGATTCACTTCATTGTACAGCAGAAATTAACACAACACTGTAAAGCAATTATACTCCCATTAAAAAAAAAATAGTTCCCCTGCTTTCTTCTCCTTTCTGACCCTTCTTGATTATGGCCAGGAGAAAATGCACTTGTCCTCTTCAGAGCCATTGATTATGTTGAGGGGGGACAAATAGGATTTCTACTACAGGCTTCCTGTGCTGTGGCCAGCCCCCTCTCTGGGGTCTTGGGAAGCGACATGAGGTGCAAAAAGGTGGCTTAGGGAACACAAGTCCCAGCCTCCTGCTTCCAGTTAACTGAATGGCCTGAAGCAGCTCACAGCCAGAGAGGACATGTTTCTCTAGAACTAAAATACTATAGGAAAATGATCAAAAGATGGGACAACTTAATGAGTACTCCATTTTCTTACATAACCCCATTAAAGACAAAGTTGGTTACATCTGAAGCCTAGACCTCTATTCTAAGAGGACATCTGAGTTCACTTCTCGTGAATGAATCTCATAACTTTATTAACAAAATCAAAAAGTCTGCTTTTTTAAGAAAAGAAAAGAAAAAAAAAAAAAAAAAGGGCTCTTCCCTGTGACCCTTTATTCATATTCAACACTGTGCTCCAAATCTCACTTTAGACTAGTCATTTTTGAAAGTTCTGTTAAGCTCCTGAATGCTCCAAATGCATACATGGTTAAAATATAAAGCGGGATGGTGAAACGACCAATATACATTTGCATGTCAGAATAAGAGAGATATATGTCATGATTTATACAGAAATGTGATTTTTAAAAGGATTAAATGATTAATCCAGCCTATGCAGAATTAACTAATAGTGATGAAAGGCACCTGGGGAAAGGCCAAATGTTTCATTTTGATAGATCTGCCAGTTCTTTTTAAGAACCAAATGCCCAAACCCCACATAGAAAGCTATTTCTTGAAGGAAAAACAGCATCACCTGTTCTCTGAGCCACTTGAAATGATGTCATACTACCCCCTGGGGAAATGTACATGATGTGGCTTCTTGCTTTTGCAGCCTCAGACTGGAGTTAGTGCCCCTCTGGACTCTGTGCTTTGCATGGCGCTAGGCTAAGCTTCCTTTCCCAAGTTCCAGGCACCTAAATCAAACCACTTACTCTGCTGATGGAGAAGACCATGCCGGGCTTGCCAGAACAGACACCCATAAAGCAGTGCCGGAACTGCCAATAGAAGAGGTGTTCGCAGATGAAGGTGATGAGGCTGAGAGCCATGGCTGCCCCCAGCATGTAGAAGACACCCGCCATGTTGTCGATATCCAGCTGGCTACTCATGACCTCGTTCTTCTCATTGTGGCAGATGCCTGTGAGCCACAGAGCTTCCAGCTCCTCCATCTCCCCTGGGGGCCAGGCAGGAAGGAGAGAAGAGAGGGGGAGAGAGGAGTGTTGGGAAAAGAGAGGAAAACATGAGAGAGAGGGAAAGAGACATAAAGAAAACCAAGAGACAAAGTTAGTAATTTTATTAATACTGTTAAACTTATCAAGTTATTCAACAAGTGGTCAATGAAAACACAATGTGGGTACCAGAGGTAATACAGAGATAGAAGACATTACCTCTGTGCCCTGTATGAATGTGTGAAAGCTTTAGTTGCTTAGACTCTTTGAGACCCCGTGGACTGTAACTCCTCTGTCCATGGAATTCTCCAAGTAAGAATACTAGAGTGGGCAGCCATACCCTCCTTCAGGGGATCTTCCTGACCCAGGGACAGAACCTAGGTGTCCTACATAGCAGGAAGATTCTTTACCGTCTGAGCCAGGTAAGCCTTAGCTACCCAGTGTAAATTGGTATATAAACAATCAGTATGACAAGCTGTAAATAAGTAATAAAAGCTTCCTGAATTAGTCAGGGTAATTTTGTAGATACGGTGGCCAGTGGGTTTTCATGAGGAAGGTAGGATTTGGAGGTGGGCATGGTGAATGGGTGAATTTTAATTGATATTTTACAAAAAAGGCACTCCAGGCAGCAGAGAGAGCATGATCAAGGGGAGGAAGGAGAAAAACACAAGTCGAATTTGGGAAAGGCTGGCAGAACAATTCAAATACAATAACAGTTGGTAAAAGAAGCTGAATACAAAAGGTTGATGAAAGATTGCTGAGCACCTGAGTATCAGACTAAGCACTTTGCACGGGTTTTATTTTTTTTTTAGACAGCGAGGAACAACATAATGGAAGAAGCGATTCAGAAAATTGCTCTCAAAAAATGTGCAAAGCAGATCGAGTTGGGGGAGGAGAGACAGAGACAAATCGGTGGAGAGATCGATTGATTCCCTAGAGGCCCTCAGACTTCCTGATCTCTTGGTGAAAACATAAATATTCACAGGAAAAGGGAGGAAGCTGGAATAAAATGAGACCACCAAATTCGGACCTGCCTCCTTTTAATGCCGCTTAGAGAAGTTTTGATTAATTCAAGTCATGCCAGGTTACAACAACCTTGATCCACTTCAGTGGATACTAGGAACTAGAAAGGTAGAAATTGTAGGCAAGAGGAAAATGAAAAAAACCATGAGCCTGAGAATGCATCTAACTCTAGAGAAGCAAAAATCTGAAAATCTCATGAAGAAAATGGCCAGTTTTGGCTTAAAATATGAAATCTGTTTGCATAGTCTGACTGGAGCTCTGGTGTGTGTGTGTGTTAGTCGCTCAGTCATGTCCAACTCTTTGTGACCCCAAGGACTGTAGCTCGTCAAGTTCCTCTGTTCATGGAATTCTCCAGGCAAGAATAATGGAGTGGGTTACCATTCCCTTCTTTAGGAGATCTTTCCAACCCAGGGATTGAACCTGGATCCACCACGTTGCAGGCAGATTCTTTACCGTCTGAGCCCCCGGGAAGCCCAGGAATCTCTGGTAACTTTTGCAAATCGTCTCTACTGCTGCTCATCACTTATTGCCTTGAAGTGACAGAAGCTCTTACACTAAAAAGGCTTGGAACACTCCACCGAGAACCCCATCCTCTTTCCAGCGTTCATCAAATCACTTTTTGCTCATTTCTTGGATCAAACTTGGATGATTTTCCTAACTGAACAACTGACCTCACCTGGAGTCTGCCAATCCAGCTACGTTGTCTTCTCCCTACCAGCAAAGATTCAGCAGACACAATTGGGGAACTGCTGAGCTGATGGCCTGTGGGGCCAAGTACAGTCAGGCTGTTCGTTGTAACAAGACTAGCTTCTGTGAGACTAACAGGAGAAAGAAGTCCTTTAGACAATAAAGTGAAGCAGGATGTGGAAGGTGTGAGCAAAATAAAAATAGAAAGATTAGGTTTTCTCAAAGCAAGTTGTCTCTTCCAGGAATCACTCTCGCGAGTGAGTACCTTCCAGTGTCTGTCTCTGAAGACCTGGCCCTGCTTCCTATCTCTTCCACCAATAGAGGTAAAACAGGAGAGGGAAGGGTGAGCAAATGGCCATGAATGGATTTCTTTGCCATTTCTCTGGGACCAGAGAGAGCAGATAAAGGTCTGTATAGTCAAAGCTACAGTTTTTCCAGTAGTCATATATGGATGCGAGAGCTGGACCCTAAAGAAGGCTGAGTGCTGAAGAATTGATGTTTCTGAATTATGGTGTTGGAGAAGACTCTTGAGAGTCCCTTGGACTGCAAGGAGATCAAACCAGTCAATCCTAAAGGAAATCAACCCTGAATAATCATTGGAAGGACTAATACTGAAGCTCCAATGCTTGGGCACCTGATATGAATAACTGACTCATTAGAAAAGACCCTAATGCTGGGATAGATTGAAGGCAGGAGAAGTGGGCAACAGAGGATGAGATGGTTGGATGGCATCCATCACCAACTCAATGGACATGAGTTTGGGCAAAACTCCAGGAGATAGTGAGGGACAAGGAAGCCTGGTGCGCTGCAGTCCATGGGGTTGCAACGAGTTGGACATGACTAAGCCACTGAACAATAACAACAACCTCATTACGAAGCTTTAGAAAACTGACATATACCGCCCAATGTCCTAGCATACTATGAAATGCTTAATGGGAATGCAGAGGTTAGAGGGGCAGGGAAGGAAGAAGGGTGATGCTTTGGACTGGCCGTAGGAAGAGGCCAAGTAGACACTTTCTCTTTCTTTAACTCACCATCTCCGAAGAGCTGCAGGATAGCAAGGTCCACCTGGCGCTTCCATCCAGAGTCTTTTTGGATGGCAATGCCATAACCTGTGGAGGCAAAGACCTTCCCACTGCCAATGGTCACCAGCTTGCAGCCCTCATCTCTACCGGCCATGTAGTTCAGCACGGCTGCATCATAGATGAAGGCATCCAGTTTCCTGTGCAAGAAAGGAGCAAACAAACCAAGTCCAGTGGAGGAATTCGAGTCCAAAACTACCTATGGGGCCATTAAGAGGAAGAAGTAGGACTCCAGCAGACTATGGGGAGAATTGGTTCAAAGCAGGGCTCAAGGTGGAACTCAGCCAGAAGCTAAAGCCTAACTCCCAGGTGGTTCTTTTTATGATTTCAGATTGAAAGGAGGAGGTTTTTTCCCTCCTGTTGGGAATGATGAGAATGCAAGTTGGGCCCGGAGCCAACTCATAAGCTGTGTCTGAAAAGGAGAAGGAGTAAAAAGGAATCAATAAAAATAATAACAGAAATAATGAAAAGGAACCATCACAATGATAGCAACAAATAGCATGGGTTAGACTTATGTAACATTTTTCATTTCTCAGTTCATTACAGTCCAGAGTGGGGATAAGTGTAGGTGGACGAGGAGTACTGGATGGGCAATGCGATTTTGGTGGTCAGAAAGGTTTTAGTATTTTGTTGTGCAGCACAAGGAGAGGAGAGAGTTGCTGGGGGTGGTGGCATTATAGGCTCAGGTCAACAGAGAATGTGTGAAGCCACAGCCAATGCAATATACAGGAGAATTCAGATGTCTCATGTTCCCAAACATATGAGAATCTCATTGTATGTACAGTGTTTTGCAAGGAGAAGTAGGCAGGGAGTGGGGAAAGGCTAGGGGCAAGTTCAGGAAGGTACAGGTCAATATTTAAACACAATAAATGGAGAAGAAACTCAGATATATTCATATAGGTAATAGAGAGGTCTGCAAGAAAGAAAGGCAGGCATCATGACCTGCACTGTTCAAGTGCAGTTCAGTTAGCTTTACCCCTCCTTAAGAAAAAAGAAGCCTTTTCTGGCATGACAAAAAAACAGAACATTTTTTCCAAAGGTCCATGAGTATCCTTTAGAAGGGTGTCTATCAGAAAGTTAAAGCTCTGAAGGGCTTGAGAACTGTGATTGCACCAGGGGCCAGACAACTCAGAGTCATCTGTCCCCCAAATTCAGATCCCACCTTCTGAAATCTGCTGTGACTTTATAACGATAAGACAGAGTCTAACAGTATTTAAGTAAATATGCCTCTGGGAGGTTCATTCCAAACAGGAGCCACCAGGAGGCCTAAAGGCTGTCAGTCATCCTACAACACAGGAAATCAGCTATGAGACCTAAACTCCAACAACTCTCGTGCTCAACTGTCTGTCTTATTCCACAGCTGTGGCTTCTGAGGGAAGGAACCGCCATGGCTGAGACTATGTAAGCCAACATATTTGCAGCTCGTGAGTTCTTTTGAATGAACAATCCACTCTAGATTATAGAGCTGGATCAAAGAGTGCCAATTTTGTTGGAATTGGAGATCAGTTAACATTGTTACTGTTTGTTATCTAAAAGCTTTCACCCTTTCCATTGTTTCTTTCTCCCTTGTCCATAAGACACCAAAATCAATTTCACTTTTAGGTCAGCAGGTCTTTATTTTGTGTGTAACACATGAACATTAGCCTTGACTCTCCTCTTTGACTTTTATATCTATTACATTCTTATTTCACTGTGAGATTCATGCAAGTAAAATAGAAATTGTTGAAAATATATATAAGTGAATAATACCAGTAGACTCTCCATACACTGATCTGAATTATAACATCAATTTAACCTGGAGACCCACAAAGTGCAAATGCAGTCTTCTTTGCTTGAACTTGGTGTGGTGCATCTTATTCCATGGATGTTTAAGAAATGTGAGCAACACAGTGCATCTTATTCCATGGATGTTTAAGAAATGTGAGCAACACAGCAAAGATTCTGAGCTTGGAAGCAGTTCTTACCCTGTTTTCAGGGAGAGCAGTGCATCATCGACACCTCTCTGGTTAAATTTCCCCATGTAGGCATGCATTTCTGCATAGTTATTGCGAATATTCCTCTCTGTGCTGCCGTTGGGCACAGTGCCAAAGCGGAAAGGGGGTGAGAAGTCATTAGGTCTCTGGAACTAAAAAGAGAGATAAAGAGAGACAGAGAAGATGAATGCTTCAGAAAATGTGGAGAGATATTAAGTTAACATTTATGGATTTATCATGGAAGGGACCAATGAGAGTTCACCAAACATTAGCCCTTGCTCAGGAGTAGCAATTGCTATCTGAAAGTGAACTTCAATTCAACTCAATTTAATCCATATTGTTGAGAGCTTTCTAACTGCCCACCCCTGACTTGAATCTGTCACTCTCGTCTGCCCCGTGTATGCACACTGCACAAAACCAGGGATGATGGGAATGAGCTATTAGCTTAACTGCAGTGGGCTGGTTGCCTTATTTCTGAAAATTGTGTAAAATTTGCTTCCAGGCCCCATCATTGGACTATTAAGGCTCTAGGGTGTAAGGCAAGCTACATCATACTCCTGAAAATCACTTGTTGGGTAGCAAATATGTTTTGCTAAGAAATTCTCTCTTTACTTTCCTTGATGCTTTAAAAGCCCATATGTATCCTACATGAGTTGTAGGAGAAATTGTAAAAGCAAATGCCATTTTAATTATGTTCCCTCTTGTGTTTAAGAACTGAGAGTGGATTGCCAGGGCATAGCATAATAAAGGGAAATCTCTTGAATTTTCACCCCTATGACATCAGCTTTGTTTCTGGCTATTGCCCTGCAGTAATCAGTCTTTATATTGCTTCCTGAATGTACAATTCATGCATTTGTATCTTCATGGCCTCAGAGAGTCTGTTCCCTCAGCATGATCTCACCTTTTTCCCTGAGCCAATTCATGCCCTTCACTTCATTCATGTAACTCAAAGCAATTTCTTTAGGACACTTTCTATGAGTTCCTTCTTCCATCAAGTTTACCCAAGAGTGAGTCATTGGTACTTGGTGTTCTTGGTCTAGATCCTTGTAATTAATACTACAAATTCATTTACTTTCTAAATAAGCTGACCAAGTTCTGAGAGCTGGTCTCTGAGGTAGTCAGGAAGCTCTAGATTGAGACAGATAGGGATTGAAGACCAGCTGTGAGTGTGTGTTAGTTGCTCAGTCATGTCCAACTCTGCGATCTCATGGACTGTAGCCTGCCAGCCTTCTCTGTCCATGGGGTTTCCTAGGCAAAAATACTGGGGTGGGTTGCTAGTTCCTTCTCCAGGGGATCCTCCTGACCCAGGGACTGAATCCAGGTCTCCTGCATTGCAGGCAGATTCTTTACCATCTGAGCCACCAAGGCAAGTAACAGGAGCTCTCTGTGCATGATTTCCTGATATATAATAAAAAGACAGTACTGTCTACTTTTCAAGATTGTTGTGTGTATTAAATGATA
The DNA here is from genome assembly GCA_006410635.1 of Cephalophus harveyi. Lineage (NCBI taxonomy): Eukaryota > Metazoa > Chordata > Mammalia > Artiodactyla > Bovidae > Cephalophus > Cephalophus harveyi. Next base: position 145,508 of record SJYT01021522.1, read on the forward strand.
CAATCCATTGGAAGTACGTGACACAGCATCTTGCACACAGTAAGTGCTCAATAAAGACTTAAATCAGTTTAAATTCAGATCTACATTCTACATTCTCTAGTAAACTTCACACTCTCCAAGTTTCTCATTCTATTAGGACAGCAATGATCAGCTAGAGTATGACTGGAGTTCACAGTCATATATGCTGTGCCCTGCTATAGGAAAGCCAATGTAGATATTTAAAGTCCACTTGGTTTCAACATTAAGTGAAGTGCAGCGAAAGTCACTCAGTCATGTCCAACTCTTTGCGACCCCATGGACTGTAGCCCGCCAGGTTCCTCTGTCCATGAAATTTTCCAGACAAGAATGAGTGGGTTGCCATTTCTAAGTGAAGATGTCTTAAAAATCTTTGAAGATACCTTTAAAAGTCTAACTTAGGAGTTCTCTGAAGCTCTGGAGCTGTCTGGGCTTACAACCATTCTCCTTTATCCTTCCCTTGACCTGAGACACTTATAGCTTCTCAGAATATGGGGATTTCATGGGCCACTAAATGTCACAGCATCAGTAACCATAAATGCCATCTTCGTTGCTTAGAGTTGGCCGTAGTTAAAAGTAAGGTCATGCAGGGGGGTTAGGTAATCTGAGATGCATCAAAAAATCACTACTTTCTGACTTACCACAGTGCTTTTTGCCATTAAGAGTTTTTGTTTAATTATTTTTTAAGGGGTTGTGATTTTTAAGAAAATAAAGATACTACAAAAGAGTCAAAGAATTTTAGAGTTGTATGAACCAACTCAAGGTTAACTAGTCTAAACCTTTAATTTTACAAAGGAAGACAGAGGCCCAAAGAGGACGAGTTTTCTGTTCAATTTCATACCATGGCAGTGATAGCTAACATTATCAGAAGTCAACTGCCTTAATTAATAGTACTTCTTATGGTTCCCAGCAGATAACAAGTTTAAAGTAAATACGAATATGCTTTATTGGAAGAGACAGAATGCTATGCATAGAACTGCCAGTTGTAACACTTCAGATATTTGAAAGATGGTGTTCCCCAGTCAAAAGTAGAGTATTCATAGATACCATGGCAGGTAGCAATATAACCAAATGTGCTCTCTTTAATCAGTAATTTTCCATTTTGTTAGGACAGTGAGAACTGATACTTACAATGACCAAGATACTCTAGGGTCTAAAGTATTTTCTGAAACATCAGTGAAAGTTGAAATCATGTCCAGTATAAATTTTTACATTCTAAATTTTTACATTTTTGAAAATTGGTAGTCAATATAAGATAGATATAATTATTTTTAAATTAAAAATATTTTTATTGAAGTAGAGTTGATTTACAATGTTGTGTTAACTTCTGCTTTGCAACAAGGTGATTCAGTTATATATGGATGCTAAGTCAGTTCAGTTGTGTCTGACTGTTTGCAGCCCTATGGACTGTAGCCCACCAGGTTCCTCTGTCCATGGGATTCTCCAGGCAAGAATACTGGAGTGGGTTGCCATTTCCTCCTCAAGGGGTTCTTCCCAACTCAGGAATCAAACCTATGTCTCATGTCTCCTGCATTGGCTGGCAGGTTCTTTACCACCAGTGCAACTTGGGAAGCCCATTTGTTATATATATATATATATTCATTTTCATTATGGTTTATCACAGGATATTGAATGTAGTACCCTGTGCTATACAGTAGGACCTTATTTTTCTATTATTGTACGTATAACAGTTTTCATTTGCTAATCCCAAACACATAATTCTTCCCTTCCCCACAGAGCCCTTCCCCTTCAGTTCAGTTCAGTTCAATTCAGTTGCTCAGTCGTGTCCAACTCTTTGTGACCCCATGAATCACAGCACACCAGGCCTCCCTGTCCATCACCAACTCCCGGAGTTCACTCAGACTCATGTCCATCGAGTCAGTGATGCCATCCTGTCATCTCATCCTCTGTCGTCCCCTTCTCCTCCTGACTCCAATCCCTCCCAGCATCAGAGTCTTTTCCAATGAGTCAACTCTTCGCATGAGGTGGCCAAAGTACTGGACTTTCAGCTTTAGCATCATTCCTTCCAAAGAAATCCCAGGACTGATCTCCTTTAGAATGGACTGGTTGGATCTCCTTGCAGTCCAAGGGACTCTCAAGAATCTTCTCCAACACCACTGTTCAAAAGCATCAATTCTTCGGCGCTCAGCCTTCTTCACAGTCCAACTCTCACATCCATACATGACCACAGGAAAATCCATAGCCTTGACTAGACAGACCTTAGTTGGCAAAGTAATGTCTCTGCTTTTGAATATGCTAATTAGGTTGCCCATAACTTTTCTTCCAAGGAGTAAGCGTCTTTTAATCTGCTCTCTATAGATATGACAATTTTTGATTAACCAAATCAAATGGAATGTGATATCCAGAAGGCCTCATGTCCTGATAAAGCTAGATTATGGAAATTTTCTGTGCTACTCTTTATTAACTTTGATTTCTAAATTATCTTTAGACTTTTAGATGCTGTTTTATATCTTTGAATACTTAAAAACTAAAGAAATAATGGAGAAACTGGAATATCCAAGATGATTTTGAAAAAGGAGGACAAAATTGAAAGACTCATACTACCTGACTTTGAGACTTACAAAGCTGTAGTCATCATGACAGTGAGACATTAACACAGAGAGAGTAAAGAGATCATGAGAACAGAGTGCCCTCAACAGAGCAACACATATGGTACAAAGGCAATTCAGTAAAGATACAACAGTCTTTAACCAATGGTATTGGAACTCTATATGTAAAAAAAAGAACTTCATTCCATACCTCACAAGATATAGGAAATTCTCACATGCTAGTAAAGTAATGCTCAAAATTCTCCAAGCCAGGCTTCAGCAATACGTGAACCGTGAAAAGGCCTGGCGTGCTGCGATTCATGGGGTCGCAAAGAGTCGGACACGACAGAGCTACTGAACTGAACTGGATCAATGTAGCTAAATACAAGTCCTAAAACTATAATATGTCCAGGAGAAAATATTAGAGAAAAGGTTTGTCACCTTGAATTAGACAAAGATTTCTTAGGTGTGACACCAAAAGTATAATCCACCATCAAAAACAAGTAAGTTGGACTTTGTTAAAATGAAGAACTCTTTGAAAGGCACTGTTAAGATCACAGAAAGACAAGCCACTGGTGAGATAAAAATCTCTAAAAACAGTTTAAAACTATTAAGGAAATAAAGGATTATATAACAACACAGCAAGACTCTTATATGGTTACAGCATCTTCTGTAAGAAAATAGTCAGAAATAGCCAACACAAGAAGAATGGGAAAAAAAAAAAAGAAGAAGAATGGGAGGCACAGGCCTATGGAAAGCATTGGTCTTGAAGGCAGACAATTTGGATTTGAATTCCAGTTCTTTGACCAACTCTATGAACATGTGCTAGTTCTTTAACTTCATGGAGCCCCATTTTTCCTGGAAGTATTTTTTTTAATTACTATTATGATAATATCTAGGATCACTAAACACAATATCTGGCACATGGCGAATTTTCAAAACTATTAACTGCTTCCCAGAGGGTGAAGTTCTCATACCTAAAACTGTCCCATGTTAGATTGTGTCCCCTAAGATGGAAAACTCCTGTTTCCTAATTCGTTCCTTAAACTTGGCCAGTCTGGGGACCAAACGGGTGAGTGTATCATCCCAGAATCAGCCAGAGCGGAAGCAGAAGTAAGCCAGCCTTTTCCTCTGAAAAATTCTCGTCCCAGATTGGTGAAGTTTAAATAAAACCTATATTTTTAAAACACTGTCACTGGGACTTGAATTTCACTAAAATTAATGGCCATGGAAAACTTTATTTTCAGTAAGGAAGAAGGAAAAGGAAGGATCTTCCAAATACCATCTTGATATTTCCAATAAATGCCTGAAAATAAAACTTACTCCAAGCTGTGAGGTGTTCTATGGCACTTGTTTAACCTGAACGGCAGTCAGTGCTCCCTGGGGTTTGGGGAAGGAGTAAAACTTAATACTGTCCAGAAGCAGGGATCTTAAAATCCATGGAACAGGGAGGCCTCTGAGAAAATTTTTTTTTAAAAATTAAAGACCCCAATACACGAAGGAAACCAGCATCGAATTAAAAATCTTGGTAATTTTTAAAACAGGGAATTTTATATAGTTATTCCTTATTAGTCACCTTTGGCTATTACAGAGCTTTCTTGAACTTGGAATGTTTCTCTAGATTTTAAACACATGTGCTTAAACAAACAAACAAACAAACAAACATGTGCTTAGTCGCTCAGTTGTATCCTACTCTTTGTGATCTTATGAACTGTAGCCCACCAGGCTCTTGGTCCGTGGAATTCCCTGGCAAGAATACTGGAGTGGGTTGCCATTTCCTCCACCAGGGGATCTTCCTGACCCAGGGATCGAACTCGGGTCTTCCGTGTCTCCTGTATTGCAGGCAGATTCTTTACCTGCCGAGCCATCAGGAGACCCCATAAAAACATAAGAGAGGAGAACAAAAACACAGAAATGAAGAAATTTGGGGGATCAGTCTCATTTCACAGATGGGAAAACTGAGGCTCTGAAGAAACCAAGGAGTTGTTCCAGGCCACAGAGTGAAATAGGAGGACCAGCTTATAGGGCTTGACCTTTGAGCTGAGTCCTCCAACCGTGGCTCAAACACCAGCTGCCAGGTCCTACCCTTGCTCACCGGTGAGGGACTCTATGCATGTGTATGTGGGGCCACCTGGTGAGGGCACCCTTCCCTTCCTGGAATATCAGATGCCAACTCCCTCTCAGGGTTCAACCCAGGGAGTCCAGCCATAACTGTAAGCAGGCTCTCACCCAAGGGCAGGAAGGTGCCAGAATGTTAAGAGACCTGTAATCTCACTTGATCCTCCTGGAGAGCTGCTGGGAATCAGAATTCAGCCATCTGAGAGGCTCAGATGATCATCTCAGCCCCCACATTAATGACCTCAAAGTGAGTGAGTGTTGGCTATCAGGGAGGGGAAAGGTGTGGAGGCAAGGACAAGGCTCCACCCCAACCCAGAGATGAGGGGACTTGGGGCCCCTGGAGTGGTACTGGCTAATCCCTCCCATTAGAGAGGCCTCTCTGCAGCCTTCAGAGAGAAAGGGAAAAGGCAAGATGTCAAGGAAGTGGCATCATCAACTCAATAGACATGAGTTTGAGCAAACTCCGGGAGATAGCCAAGGTGAAGGAAGCCTGGTGTGTTGGTCCCTGGGGTTGCAAAGAGTTGGGCATGACTGAGTGACTGAACAACAACAGGGGAGTGGAGATCTGGCACATTTTGCTTATTTATTAAAAACATAAACTGATTTTACTATGTATACGGCATTATTAATTTGTTCATAGCAGCTACTGATACTCAACGCCTATATATGTGCTGAGAATAACTCTCTCAACTCTTTTAATGATAACAGTTTAAATGCCTCCATTTATTTGATAACTATATATTCTGAGCATCTAATAGTGCAGAGCCGGTATTTATAAGGATGCCAAGATGAAAACATCAGACTCTTGTTTTCAGGAAGTTTACAGACCAGAGAGGGATGTAAACATTCATTCAATTTTTCATTCCTTTACCTTTTCATTCATTCATCATTTCATTCTTACAGACATTCAGCACATATTTACAGTATCTATCACCATATTCCGGGTGCTGGGGATGCAATGTGACAGGAGAGGAAGAACCTGCCTTCAAGGAGTTCATACTGTGAACAAAGGGGACAGATAATAAACCTTTTTTTTTTTTTTTTTAATGTAGTGGACTGGGGACTTTGTGGTTGCCCAGTGGTTAAGAACCTGCCTGCCAATGCAGGGGACACAGGTTTGATTCCTGATCTTAGAAGATCTCACATGCCCCAGGGCAGCTAGGCCCTTGCTCTGTAACTACTGAAGCCCGAATGCCCTACAGCCAGTGCTCTGCAACAAGAGACCCCACCGCAAGGCGAGTAGCACCCGCTCCCTGCGACTGGAGAAAGCCTGCAGGCAGCAACGTAGACCCAGTGCAGCCAAAAGTAAAATCAACTATAATGCCTAGTTGACTAATACACAGCCACAGATTCTTTTCCAGTCCTTGTATAAGAGATGAGGCCTACACTCTCCGAAATTAATTCTGATCTGGGCTTGTGACTTGCTTGACCAATAGAATGTGCAGAAAGAACACTCTGGGACTTCTGAGGCTTCGTCATAAGAAGCCTTGTGGTTTCCACCTGGGCCTCTGTAAGAAGTCAATACCCCCATGGGCTCCATGTCAGAGCTGTGATGTGTAGGTACTTCTGTCTCCAGGCCTGGCGGAACCCAACCTTCCAAATGCTCCAGTCGGGGCACCGGGCAACCCTGCCCGCATATTTGACCCACAAGTTGGGGAAATACAGTGAAATGGCTCTTGCTTAAGCCACCAAGTGCTGGGGTAGACCGCTGTGCAGCCATAGATCATGAGCCCACAGGTGATCTCAAGTAGTGAAAACCATGTTCTGGGAAGAAATTGATGCAGCTTGGACCCAGGACACAGGGTGACTGACTGGCAGGGAAACAAGTTTAGCCCGGCTGGCCTGAGAAGGCCTGTCTGAGAAGGTGGATCTGAACAAAGCCCTGGATGAAAGGAGGAATTTGGCATGAGAAGATCAGGGGAAAGTGCAGCAAGTGCAGGGAACAGCAAACACCAAGGCCGGAGAAGGAGACAAGCCTGGTGTGGCTAGTGGGCCAGGAGCCACATGGGGGTATCACGGAATCATGTGCCCATGAGGGAGGAGCCCAGAGCAAAGGGCACTGTCCTGAACAGGCCTACAAAGGCTGAAGCCCCGGGGCTAAGAGATGAAGGGAGTGTCTTCNGTGGCTAGTGGGCCAGGAGCCACATGTGGGGTATCACGGAATCATGTGCCCATGAGGGAGGAGCCCAGAGCAAAGGGCACTGTCCTGAACAGGCCTACAAAGGCTGAAGCCCCGGGGCTAAGAGATGAAGGGAGTGTCTTCTAGCAGGGCAAGAGGAGCCAAAGGGTTTCTAGATAGACAGCAGTCGGACAGGGCCCTGAGGAGGCTGGGCATTTGTCATTCAGTTCAGTTCAGTGGCTCAGTCGTGTCTGACTTTTTGCAACCCCACGAATCGCAGCATGCCAGGCCTCCCTGTCCATCATCAACTCCCGGATTTCACGCAAACTTATGTCCATCGACTAGGTGACGCCATCCAGCCATCTCATCCTCTGTCGTCCCCTTCTCCTCCTGCCCCCAATCCCTCCCAGCATCAGAGTCTTTTCCAAAGACTCAACTCTTCACATGAGGTGGCCAAAGTACTAGAGTTTCAGCTTCAACATCAGTCCTTCCAATGAACACCCAGGACTGATCTCCTTTAGAATGGACTGGTTGGATCTCCTTGCAGTCCAAGGGACTCTCAAGAGTCTTCTCCAACACCACAGTTCAAAGGCATCAATTCTTTAGTGCTTAGCTTTCTTCACAGTTCAACTCTCACATCCATACATGATCACTGGAAAAACCATAGCCTTGACTAGANGAGAAAGTGCAGGCAACCTGCCTTCCTGGATGGCTCTTGAAGGAGGCTGGATTTAAGCTGGAGGAGTGGGTTTGGTTTGGAAGGGTGGAGGTGGGGCATGAATGTCCCTTCCCATTAGAAGAACCCTCCGCTATAAGACACCTGCTCCTTGGAAGTAAGGCTATGACAAACCTAGACAGTATACTGAAAAGCAGAGACACCACTTTGCTGACAAAGATCTGTATAGTTAAAGCTATGGTTTTTCCAGTAGCTATCTATGGATGTGAGAGTTGGACCATAAAGAAGGCTGCATGCTGAAGAATTGATGCTTTTGAATTGTGGTGCTGTACTCTTGAGAGTCCCTTGGATAGCAAGGAGATCAAACCAGTCAATCCTAAAGGAAATCAACCCTGAATATTCACTGGAAGGGCTGATGGTGAAGCTGAAGCTCCAATACTCACTCTGGCCACCTGATGTGAAGAGCCAACTCATTGGGAAAGACCCTGATGTTGGGAAAGATTGAGGGCAGGAGGAGAAAGGGGTGACAGAGGAGGAGATGGTTGGATGGCATCACCGACTCAATGAACATGAGTTTGAGCCAAGTCGAAGAGTAATGAAGGACAGGGAAGCCTGGCGTGATGCAGTTCACGGGGTTGCAAAGTGTCAGACACTACTGAGCGACCGAACAGCCATTGTAAGACACTCCTCGTCCAGCTCTGTTCCCACAGTGAGAGAGGAAACAGGTCCTCACAGGGAAGTTTTGAGGCCATGATGCCAGGAAAAAAGAAAACACAACCCCTTCTGCATGCTGATGGCACCCAGGCTTTTGTGCTGGCCACCAGACACAGCCCAACAAGGTTCCTTAGCATTAGATCCTGGGAATGACAGCAGGCAAACGAAAGGAGGAGGTGGCAGTAAGTCCCTTCACGGGTAGCTGGGGACCCTGCAAGACGGCTTTTCTCCTTCAGTCAGAGTCCCATCAGCATATGCAAATTAGGACAAACCAGCACTGTGACCTTGCAGAGATGGATATTGTAACGTCCTGTTTGCAGAGTCCATCCACGTGAGGCACAGAATCTGGGGGCTTTTGTCTCCAAAGCTTGACAATCCCATGCATAAATATTCATCCCAGCACTCCTGCTTTAACATTTGAATCACAAAAAGAATCAATGCCCAGATGCAGCTCAGCTCAGCCTTCTGAGGCACCCAGGAGAAAAGGTGGGAAAGTTTAGGCAGCAAGGGTGGCATTTAGTGATGTGCTAATGAAGAGGAAGTGGCAGAACGGCAGAATTTGGCGGGGAGCACATTACCTACCCGAGTCATATCCCATCATCGCTGTTACTAGCATCAGTACCCTGTTTTCACACGACTGTTTTATCATTGACTTCCTTTATTTTGATGTACAGTTCTACGAATTTTGTTATTCTAGTTATTTATTCATTTTATCAATATACAGTCTGTGGAGTTGCTAAGAGTCAGACACGACCGAGAGACTAACACCACCATCACCGTACATAAAATGAGGGCGGCTCATTCCCAGGTGGCTCAGCCGGTAAAGAATCTGCAATGTAGGAGACATGGGTTTGATCCCTGGGTCAGGAAGATCCCCTGGAGAAGGAAATGGCAACCCACTCCAGTATACATTCATTTTATCAATATACAGTCTGTGGAGTTGCTAAGAGTCAGACACGACCAAGAGACTAACACCACCATCACCGTACATAAAATGAGGGCGGCTCATTCCCAGGTGGCTCAGCCGGTAAAGAATCTGTCTGCAATGTAGGAGACATGGGTTTGATCCCTGGGTCAGGAAGATCCCCTGGAGAAGGAAATGGCAACCCACTCCAGTATTCTTGCCTGGGAGATCCCACGGACAGAGGAGCCTGGTGGGCTACAGCTCACAGGGTCACAAAGAGTCAGACACGACTGAAGTGCCCGAGCACACATACATAAAGTGGACTCTTTTTTGTTATCGATCTATCTTTTAATCCATTACTGATAGTTTGGTTTTGCTTTGGGATCCAATCTGAGAATCTTTTGCTTTTAATACAAGAATTTGTGCTACTTTTATTTATTCATAGGAAAAAACACATTTGGCACTCATTTAATCTTCTTAGAGCTGTCCCTCTGTTCTAATAATAAAATTTACCATTTTAAATATTTCTAAGTGTACAGGTCTGTGGCATTAAATAGATTCATACTGTTGTGTATCATCACCACCATCCATCTCCAGTAATCTTTCATCTTCCTCAACTGAGACGCCGTACCTATTAAGGGGCTACAGCTCACACGGTCACAAAGAGTCAGACACGACTGAAGTGCCCGAGCACACATACATAAAGTGGATTCTTTTTTGTTATCGATCTATCTTTTAATCCATTACTGACAGTTTGGTTTTCCTTTGGGATCCAATCTGAGAATCTTTGGCTTTTAATACAAGAATTTGTGCTACTTTTATTTATTCATAGGAAAAAACGCACTCATTTAATCTTCTTAGAGCTGTCCCTCTGTTCTAACAATAAAATTTACCATTTAAAATATTTCTAAGTGTACAGGTCTGTGGCATTAAATACATTCATACTGTTGTGTATCATCACCACCATCCATCTCCAGTAATCTTTCATCTTCCTCAACTGAGACGCCGTACCTATTAAACAATAACTCTCCATTCACTCAATTAATTTTAATCACGCATTGAACCTTTTTTAAAATTTATTTATTTATCTTTAGCTGTGCTGGGCCTTTGTTGCTGCTTGGGCTTTTCTCTAGTTGAAGTGAGTGGAGGCTACTCTCTAGTTGCACAATGGGGTTCTCCTTGCGGTGGCTTCTCTTGTTGGGGGCGCATGAGCTCTAGGGTGCTCGGGCTTCAGTAGTTGAGACACGAGGGCTCAGTAGTTGCAGCTCCCGAGCTCTACAGCATAGGCTCAGGAGTTGTGGCACACGGGCTTAGTTGCTCTGAGGCATGTGGAATCTTCCCAGACCAGGGATCAAACCCATGTCTCCTTCACCGTTAGGCAGATGCTTGCTACTGAGCCACCAGGGAAGCCCTAACCACGTACAGAATCTCGTAACCAGCAGCAGGACAGGACCCAGAGCAAGTCCATCACCTCCGAGAACTCCTGTATGTTCTCTGTCTAGAGTTGATCTCCCTCCACCTTTAACCTCTGGCAACCACTGCTCTGTCCTCTGTCTGCACAATTTCGTCTTTTCCAGAAGGTCTGTCTTACAAACGAAATCACACAGCATGTAACCTATTGAGACGGGCTTTTCACTTCTCATAACGCCCCTGAGATTCATCCATGCTGCTGCTCGTATCGGAAGGTCACTCCTATTTATTGCTGAGTAGAATTCCACTGTGTGGCTGCACTGGTTTGTTTATCCATTCACCCAAGGAAGGACGTTTCGGTTACTTTCAGTTTGGGATAATCATGAATGGAGCATGGATGTACAAGCTTTTGTATGAAAATAAATTGTCACTGAAGGTAAATACTGGGGGTGGGAGCTCTGGGTCGTGAGTCACCCTCCTGCCTGGGACCTCCTCCCTCAAGTGCGCCTCTTTTTGCATCTCTTCTCTCTCTTGACCTTTCCATTTTTCCTATGAACTATAAAGTAAATTAGCTCAGTTGGTAATGAATCTGCCTGCAGTGAAAGAGACCCAGGTTTGATCCCTGGACCAGGAAGATTCTCTGGAGAAGGAAATGGCAACCCACTCCCGTTATTCTTGCCTGGAAAATTCCATGGACAGAGGAGCCTGAGGGCTACAGTTCATGGGGCCACAAAAGTCAGACACAATTTAGTAACTAAACCACCATGTAAAGTAAGTACAGCCACGATTATTATCTTATTATTCTGCCTGGTTCTCATTCCTTCCATAATATTATCCTACAGCTTATCTAGGATGATGTAGTTGTGCGTGTGTGACTTCAGACTCTAACCACACCTGAAGGTGGGAGGGAATGGCTGGAGAAAGTGGTTCCTGTCCTCTTCCGTGGTGATCGGTGACCCCTTGTTTGCCCAAAGAGGGAAGAAGGTGAGATGACAACACAGACCAGACCCCTTGCAGGTATGACTTTCACTGTTTGATGGCCCATCAGTGCTCGGGAAGACGTGGAAAGGAGGCACAATGTGCTTAGCCGGAAAAGGCAGTGTAATGATGGAACAGTAAGTCAGAGCATGGGTCATGGGCTAAGAAGATCTAAATTCAAAACTGAGTTCCACCCTTTATTAACTAAGCGACTTCATAAACAAACCACTTAGCTCTGAAACTGAATATCGACAATGTTCTAAGAGCAGAAATAATGAACAGCATCTCATTACAGATCCTCCACTTCAAACCTGGGGCCCAGGGTAGCCACCCAAGGCCTGCCATGGAACAAGCTGGCTGTGGATATATAGTGACAGATTAGAAAGGCAAGCTGTTCATGAGAATTAGAATCTGATGGAAGTGGGAGGACAGAAATTTGGTTTTCTATTTCATTCTGTGTTATTCACTGGAGAGAATATTGTTCAAATTCATTTGGAATAGGTGACTGATTAACAATTACTGTGACAACAATAACACAGAATGTAGTAGAAGATACAGGTACATCATCAAATTGCCCAAATTAACTCAGTTTTCTCGCTGGATGCCTGGAGAAAGAGATTCCATTTTGCTACCATCAGAAACGGAGTTAGCATTCAGGAAGAACCTAACACCTTAGTCGTTTTTGTTCTTTTTTTCTCTTGTTATTAATATCAGTCCTGCGGTTGTCTACAGTGGCAAACACACCTAAATTTGCATGTGAAGAAACCTGCACTTATACAATGGAATATTATTCAACCATAAAAAGAAGGAAATAATGCCATCTGCAGCAACATGGATGGACCTAGAGATTTCATATTGAGTGAAGTAAGGCAGACAGAGAGGAGAAATATTGCATGACATCCCTTATTTATGGAATCTGAAAAGAAATGATACAAATGAACTTACGACACAGAAAGATATAGACTTAGAGAATGAGCTTATGGTTGCCAGTACACACTGCTATATTTTAAATGGATTACCAACAAGGCCTTACTGTACAGAGCATGGGGAACTCTGCCTAAAGTTATGAGGCAGTCTGGACAGGAGTGGGATTTAGGGGAGAATGGATACATGTATATGTATGGCTGAGTCCCTTCACTGTTCACCTGAAACTATCACAACATTGTTAATCAGATATACCATAACACAAAATAAAAAGATAAAAAAGGAACCTGCTCTTGGCTGTAAGAAGCCTGGTAAGTAGTCTTCACAGCTCTGGATGCTGTGCCTCTGGGGAAGGCACCCCTTACCTCTCTGAGCTCAATGTGGAGCTGGGGCTCCATGACAGGCTGCAGAGGGCAGAGCGTGATGGAGGGCACAGTACTGGCTCACCTCCTGTCGCTACTCTCCTGCTGTGGCCAAAACAAGAGCTTGTAGAAAAGAAAATATCAGTTCTTTGGATTCCTAGAAAGGAGTTAATGACTAGTTTGTTTTTTGTTTTTTTTCCTCATTGTAAAACAGTCACTTCTTTTGTATTTTGCAAAGTTTGCATCTAGAATCCTTAATAAATATTTCCTAAAATATGTCCTAAGATTAGATAGTAGCATTCTGGTTCATGTTAGCTCGCTGAGGTCTGGTCCCTGAGCTGGTAGAGCAGAACAGGTGGGCTGATTCCTGTATTCACTTTACCACGTTATAGTGTATGTACCCTGAGGTCTTAGGTGTCTGGCCATAAAGTATCAGCATCAACACACATTTCAGGGGAATCATCCATACACAAGTCGCTGAGCTCTGAAATGAGAATCTGAAATGAAATGGGACAGTAGATACAATTCTTACATTATAGCTCAACTGGAAATAAAAGTGTTAAGGCAATACAGACACAGCTAACACATCCATGTTAATGCATACACGATTTACATATAGTAACTCACTAATCTTCCCATCAACCCTATGTGCTCAGTCATGTGTGATACTTTGTGGGCCCCATGCCAGGCTCCTCTGCCCATGGGATTTTCCAGGCAAGAATACTGCAGTGTGTTGCCGTTTCCTACTTCAAGAGACCTTCCCAACCCAGGGATCAAACCAGTGTCTCTTGCATCTCCTGCATTGGCAGATAGATTCTCTTTACCACCAGTGCCACCTGAGAAGCCTTCAACCCTGTGAGGAAGGTATTATTATCCCCAGGTAACCGACCTGGAAACTGATGCCCAGAAAGGTAAGTAACTTGAATAAGATCACCTAGCTAGAAACTAGTACAACAAGGGTTCCAGTCCGGGGTCCTCACCCGTAACTGCAAAACACAGCACAGAGTTCTAGATACACAGAGTAGGTGCTCAGCAAACATGTAGAGGAGAAAAATCCAATGACTAAGGAACATACCAAGTTCCAAGAGGGACAAAAGGAAAGCAATGGCTCTGCAGGTTTAGAGGAGCAGAGATCATTGTGAGACTCCAGGGAGGAAGCAGCGATGGAGCAACCCCTACAGATGGGCCAAGGTTTACACAGGCAGACATGCAGTGAAGACACTCAGGACAAGAGCAAAGACGCAGAGGGACCCAGGCAAGGTGTCTCAAGGGAAGTTGGAAAGAAAGTTTGTACGTGTGAATGCGGACCACGGCGCTGGCGTCCGGGCAGGAGCCCTGCGCAGAGCACGGGGCATGGTCAGGCCGGTGAAAGACGCAGCACTAAGTATCATTATGCAACTAAATCTACAGCTTGAAGAACATCAGTGGCCCGGGCTGGAATGTTCACTGGCAGTCTGTCCAATTTCCAGGAGACAATCATGGGAGGAATATATGGAGAAGACACCTAAGCAGAGGCCACGGCAGAATCTAAGTTGGCCTCCGTGTTCAGAAGGAGGAAAGAGAGGATGTGGCAGAGGGGCTCAGCCCCATCGCCTCCACTCCCATGGCTCTCCTCGCCGGCCCCTTGAGGCTACCCTGGCCTCCTGGAAGTTCCTAGAACCCACCAGGCAAGCTCCCACCTTAGCCTGCCCTGCTGTCCACCCAGAAGTCCCACACACCCAATGCTCCCTCACTAACTTCAGGTCAGAGACCTTCCTTGACCACCGGACTTCAAACTGCAGTTCAAACTTCCTCTGTCAACATTCTCTCTCTTCTCTGTTTTACTTGTCTCTGAGGCAGTGAACACCTTTTCACATAGTATATGTAGGCATGCTAAGTCATGCAGTTGTGTCTGACTCTTTGCGACCCTATGGACTGCAGCCCACCAGGCCCCTCTGTCCATAAGATAGTATACAATTGTCTTTTTCTTTCATTTTCTGCCCCCTCCCCTTTAGAAGGGGAGGACAAGATTTTTTTTCTGTTTTGATCACTGCTGTGATCTGCTGTGACATGGAACAACAGACTGGTTCCAAATAGGAAAAGGAGTACGTCAAGGCTGTATATTGTCACCCTGCTTATTTAACTTCTATGCAGAGTACATCATGAGAAACGCTGGGCTGGAAGAAGCACAAGCTGGAATCAAGATTGTTGGGAGGAATATCATTAACCTCAGATATGCAGATGCCACCACCCTTATGGCAGAAAGCAAAGAAGAACTAAAGAGCCTCTTGATGAAGGTGAAAGAGGAAAGTGAAAAAGTTGGCTTAAACTCAACATTCAGAAAACAAAGATCATGGCATCTGGTCCCATTACTTCATGGCAAATAGATGGAGAAACAGTGGAAACAGTGGCAGACTTTATTTTGGGGGGCTCCAAAATCACGGCAGATGGTGACTGTGGCCATGAAATAAAAAGACTCCTTGTAAGAAAAGTTATGACCAACCTAGACAGCATGTTAAAAAAGTAGAGATGTTACTTTGCCAACAAAAGTCCATCTAGTCAAGGCTCTGGTTTTTCCACTGGTCATGTATGGATGTGAGAGTTGGACTATAGGGAAAGCTGAGCGCTGAAGAACTGATGCTTTTGAACTATGGTGTTGGAGAAGACTCTTGAGAGTCCCTTGGACTGCAAGGAGATCCAACCCGTCCATTCTAAAGGAAATCAGTCTTGAATGTTCACTGGAAGGACTGATGTTGAAGCTGAAACTCCAATACTTTGGCCACCTGATGTGAAGAGCTGACTCATTTGAAAAGACTCTGATGCTGGGAAAGATTGAAGGTGAGAGGAGAAGGGG
Organism: Cephalophus harveyi; assembly: GCA_006410635.1. Taxonomy (NCBI): domain Eukaryota; kingdom Metazoa; phylum Chordata; class Mammalia; order Artiodactyla; family Bovidae; genus Cephalophus; species Cephalophus harveyi. The sequence goes on from SJYT01021522.1 coordinate 161,110, forward strand.
CTGACAGAGGATGAGATGGCTGGATGGCATCACTGACTCAATGGACATGAGTCTGAGTGAACTCCAGGAGTTGGTGATGGACAGGGAGGCCTGGCGTGCTGCAGTCCATGGGCTCACAAAGAGTTGGACACGACTGCGGGACTGAACTGACTGAACTGGGACTGCTGTGTCACCAGACAGTGCTTAAAACAGAACTCGAGACTCAGTGGCTCTCCATATGAATGACTGAAGAACTAAATGAGTGAATGCATTAAATAGCACAAATAAAGCTATTTATTATATTTTAAAAAAATCCCTCAAGATGTCCTCCTTACTGGTGAACTGGAACCTATTATACAGAGTGAAGTAAGCCAGAAAGAAAATCAGCAATACAGTATACTAACGCATATATATGGAATTTAGAAAGATGGTAACGATAACCCTGTATGCGAGACAGCAAAAGAGACACAGATGTATAGAACAGTCTTTTGGACTCCGTGGGAGAGGGAGAGGGTGGGATGATTTGGGAGAATGGCATTGAAACATGTATAATATCATATATGAAATGAATAGCCAGTCCAGGTTCGATGCATGATACTAGATACTTGGGGCTGGTGCACTGAGACGACCCAGAAGGATGGTACGGGGAGGGAGGAGGAAGGGGGTTCAGGATGGGGAAGACATGTATACCTCTGGCAGATACAGGCTGATGTATGGCAAAACCAATACAATATTGTAAAGTAATAACTTCCAAATTAAAAAAAAAAAAAGAATACCCATTATGTCTCCCAGGACACCTGTGGGCTGTGAAACAAAGTTTGAGAAATGCCGATTGAGTGACGTCCTAGTCGTACAGAGTGGGAAGCAGAGGTCTGGGCAGTCTGACCTATCCAGGGCCATCCCCAGGTCCTGTCCCCTCCATCCCCTCCCTCATCTGGTCACCATACATGTGTTAAGCAGCAACTCAGCACCAGAAGCTGCGCGAGCCTCAGTGATTAGTGGGACAGGATTCTATGCCCGGGGATAATGAGGATCCAGTGTGACTGCCTCATCCTTGATGGGCCTCCAGTTACAAGGTGGACATCACTATTTTATGGTGACTGCTGAGCTCGTGCTTGGTTGCTCAGTCGTGTCCAACTCTTTGAGACCCCGTGGACTGTAGCCCACCAGGCTCCTCTGTCCATGGGGATTCTCCAGGCAAGAATACTGGAGTGGGTTGCCATGCCCTCCTCCAGGGGATCTTCCCAACCCAGGGATCAAACCCACGTCTCTCACACTGCAGGTGGATTCTTTACCATCTGAACCACAAGGAAAGCAGTAAAAGATCAATAACCACATCAGGAGAGGAATGGATTTGATTTTTCCAGTTGACAGGGTTAAGCCAAAAGCTCATTCATTTTTTAACCTTTTGGCTGAGGATCAGTCGAACTTACAGTAACTCACACTCCTCTTTAGGGTTACCTTTGTCAGACATGCTTGGTGAGCACCACTATGCCTCCAGCTGCTGGATGTGGATCGGGCATAGGAAAGTAGACCCGAAAGGTGAAAAGTGGTTTAACAGATTGTGTTTAATACAGATTGTGTATTTATGCCAGAAAAATCTTTGAAACTGGCTTCACTTTTAATAATTCCTTCATATAAGCTGGATTTAATCACGATTTATCTCTTTTCCCCCTAAAAGTGGCAAGTGGCATTGCTATAGTTATTTTGCAAGGTCTCCTGCAATGTAGGAGACCTTGGTTCAATTCTTGGGTCAGGAAGATCCCCTGGAGAAGGAATAGGCTACCCACTCCAGTATTCTTGGGCTTCTCTGGAGCACAGACAGTAAAGAATCCGCCTGCAATGTGGGAGACCTGGGTTTGATTCCTGGGTTGGGAAGATCTCCTGGAGTGGGGCATGGCAACCTACTCCAGTATTCTTGCCTGGAGACTCCCCATGGACAGAGGAGCCTGGTGGGCTACCGGCCATGGGGTTGCAAAGTCAGACACGATTGAATGACTAAGCACAGCACACCTCTTGCTACATCAGTAATGGGAAAGCAGAAAGCACTTATATGGGTACACAGAGAGCCTGCCATACCCTGCTCACTTAGGAGACGAGGAGCAATCAGGGACTTTGGAGAAAATCAAATATCTTGCCAAATAAATCTTTTCAAATCAAATAAATCGTGAAATCACTTTGTAAGTTAACATCTGGTGAGCCACATTAGTGGTGTTATTCAGTATTCTTCTTATACACCTGTTTGATATAGATGATTTGACAGTAGAAATCACAGGATGAGCAAATTCTGACTACTAATATCCAATATTTCTCTACATTACCTTCTCTTCCTCACCATTAGTGATTAAACTATCCTCTACTGTTCCTCACATCCGAATGGCTAATAAAGAAAAGGAAGTATTGGTTTACTCTATGAACACTATGAATTATGTAACTATCTTCTCACTCATTTCCTTCATTGATGAAATAATTCATTAACTCACCCTTCAACAAATGTTTGAGGATATGTATTTGCCAGATTCCGTTACAGTTACTGTGAATATATCAGTAAATAAGGACAAAAATTCCTGCCTTCGTGGAGGTTACAGTCTAGTAGAGAGAGACGAGTAAACATCGTAAATATGGTAAAAATAGGTGGTGCTAGTGGTAAAGGGCCCGCCTGCCAATGCAGGAAATGCAAGAGATGTGAGTTGGATCCCTGGGTCAGGAAGAACCCCTGGAGTCAGAAATGGCAACCCACTCCAATATTCTTGCCTGGAAATCCCATGGACAGAGGAGCCTGGCAGGCTATAGTCTATAGAGTTGCAAAGACTACGAGTAAACATCGTAAATAAGGTAAAAATAGGTGGTGCTAGTGGTAAAGGGCCCGCCTGCCAATGCAGGAAATGCAAGAGATGTGAGTTGGATCCCTGGGTCAGGAAGAACCCCTGGAGTCAGAAATGGCAACCCACTCCAATATTCTTGCCTGGAAATCCCATGGACAGAGGAGCCTGGCAGGCTATAGTCTATAGAGTTGCAAAGACTCAGACATAACTGTAGTGACATGGCATGCATGCACAAAGCACTCATAAAGCAGATAGGGCTTCAGAGATGAGCCAGGAGAGTGCCAACACTGGCCTGGCGTTTGCAGTTGCTGCCTGCTGCCTGAAGGAAGGAGGATTGGTCGTCACGCCATATAACACAACTTCCACTAATGGGAAAAAAAAGAGAAAAACAGACAGCGAGGGAAAAACTTGTTTTAGAACCTCTTCCAGATTTTAGGTGACTGCTTAACTGAGGACCTGCCCTACAGGATGTCCTGGGCTTAGACTGTCTTTTAGGAACATATAATAAGTCACCATTCCCTGGAAACTCTTGTCTCTATTAATGCACTTTCCTGTAAGAGCCTTCCTCCTTGAGTCTTGGTTCTTCTGAATTTTCAGAAGAACAACTTCAAGTTTGCATTAGGTAAGACACATTAAAATTTATTTTTCCACTTAAAATCCAAGGTGTGTCTCATCTCAGGCTTGGAGAGAGACTTTTCTAGAATAAAGCAAATGAGAGAGAATTATTGGCAAGGTAGCTTGCTTATGAACTGCAATATACATTTGGGAGAACAATCTAGATGAGTTTCATGTCACACTTCTATTTTGAAGACCCTTATCTGGGTGTACATATTTAGAGGTAAATGTGTGCACTAACTGGGCTATTGTCTCAGCTGCCTAGTAGGAAGTTATGCAAGCTTCCCTATCAAGCTCCACGACCATTCTTTTAAGATACCAGCCCACTGGGTCCTTTTAATGGTTCTAAGTGTGTGTGTCATGTTCCCTTTGTCAATGGTTTACAGAGAACCTAGCCTACTTTAAAACTAGTCTATAAATTTCAAATCAGGAGCTACTTAACAGAAGGGAAGAAAAGTCTCTGTGTGTGAGTGTTAGTCACTCAGTCATGTCCTAGTCTTTGTGACCCTGTAGACTATAGCTCACCAGGCTCCTCTGTCCATGGGATCCTCCAGGCAAGAATACTGGAGTGGGTTGTCATGCCCTTCTTAAGGGCTTCTTCCTGAACCAAGGATTGAACCCCAGTCTCTCACATAGCAGACAGAGTCTTTACCTATGAGCCACCAGTTTCTACTCAATGCCAAAGCAAACTGTAAAGAAAGACATTTCTCTTTATGGAAAGACAGATGGGACATCTGGTGAAAGGGCGGACATGAGTGCTTGAGTGGGGAGTGTGGGGGGTCACTTATTAAGCACACAGGGAAAGGTCCCATTTTCTTTAATTACTTAGATGATGGAATGGAAAACTTGCTCCTTAAATCTGCTATGACACTAAATTGGATTGGATGGCTGGCCATTTGGAAATAGAATTAAACACCAAAGTAGTAAGTCTGGCATGAGGAAAGAAGATATTAAAAGGGTGCAGTTCAATTAGAGAGTGTGCAAAGGAACTGTCACAGGGTGTAAAATCACACTGTCCCAGAGCAAGAAGGGGCAGGAACTGGCTCTGTCAAAGCATGGTCAGAAAGTATTGTGAAGCCCTAGTGGACCACAAGCTACATGAGCTGATAACACAGTGCTGCTATTTAAATAGGGAACCTATAACGGGAAGCTAAAGAGAAATGTGGCAGGTGGGAAGGACCTGGTCAGGCCCTGTGATGGGCCAGTGGGAGAGATTTATGCTTATTGCTGAGGAAATGGCAACCCACTCCAGTGTTCTTGCCCGGAAAATCCCATGGACAGAAGAGCCTGGTTGGGCTGCAGTCTGTGGGGTAGCTAAGAGTAGGACAGGACTGAGCAATTTCACTTTTACTTTTCACTTTCATGCATTGGAGAGGGAAATGGCAACCCACTCCAGTGTTCTTGCCTGGAAAATCCCATGGATGGGGGAGCCTGGTGGGCTGCCATCTATGGGGTAGCACAGAGTCGGACATGACTGAAGTGACTTAGCAGCAGCAGCAGCAGCTGAATGAATAAATCAGGAGTAGTTATGAAGACTGAAAGTCAGTGAAACAGACCGTTTAGAGAACACCATCACATTAGGTTTGCATCACAGAGATGCGCAAGATAAGGTGCACTAACACAGTGTGTGTTCAGTGTGACGCGGACAGCAGACACCCTAAGTGGTGCAGAAAGTGGGGAGAGAGCTCCCTGGCTTAGCAACTGAGACTAGGGGCTTCAGGGAAGGAAATCGCTGGGTCTCAGGTTCTCCCCAACCCACATCAAACTTGATTTTCTGGTAATCTTTTAAATGGCAAGGAGTGATTGGGGAACATCAGTCTTTCCTTTATTAAAAGACAAACTATGATAGAGTAGCCACCATTAGGACAATAAGAACATAATTTCTGTTGCTAAACTAGTCAAAATGTGTATAACGATAAAAGTAGGAGTGTAATACATGCTCTGTTTTTATAAATAATTTGCAGTGCAGCTAAAGCCCATTCCTACTTCTTTAACAAGAGACCTTGAGGTAGAAGCAGTTAGGTTTACTTTTTCTGGGAATCTGGAAGGACAGACCCCTCCTGGGCAATAATAAATATGGACCATGAAGGCAGGGAAGGCCTAAAGAGGAACCCAGGTCTGTAATCTGTCCAAGAAAATGTTTGTGGTAGGGACCACTTGCCCAAGGAAATGATGTTTGAAATTATTTTTTATTACAGTGGTGGGTGAAAGACATAGACTTAGAAATGTCCACTGAGGGACTTCCCTGGTGGTCCAGTGGTTAAGAACCCACCTTGCAATGCAAAGTTCAATCCTTGGTTGGTAGGGGGACTAAGATCCCACATGCTTTGGGGCCACAAAGCCATGTGCCACAGCTACAAAGAAGCTCATGTGCCACAGTGAAGACCCAGCACACCAAAAAAGAAAAAGAAATGTCCACTGAACTCTCACTCTGCACCTAGGAAAGGATGCTTAGTGCTTACTCTCAAAATTCCCACAGGATGGCTGCAAAGAGGCATCCAGTGCCTGCTTCCCATGGCAGAGACCCTTCTTTCAGGCATCCCTGGATCCAGAGCTATTTTCAGGGGGTCTAAGCACTGCAGGGTGGCACCTCCATCCTGCCCTGCATACCTTTCCAGCCCTGACATAGTACAGGTCCTCCCCACTCCCCTATTTCTGAATCTCACTGAAATAAAGTGCAGGGAGAGTCGAGGGAGGATCATGGGGTGGTCTACCGTGGCTCAAGAGGAGTTTGTCTATGGCTTTCCGGGCACATGTTAATCATCTAATGGAAACAGCCCGGGTTTTGTAAGATGGATTTTGGCAAACCCTGAATCTGCCCGAACATTTACTGAGGGATTAGGACACACTCTTCTAAGCATTTCATGATACTGTAAGTACACAGTACTATACATCTTTAATCAACACACAACTATAGTGTAGGTAATATTTTTAGCCCCATTTTGTAATTAGGAAACTGAGGCATCAGAGGGGCTTAGTAAGTTGGCCATATCATATACTTTCCAGGGTGTATATGCGGCGTGCTCAGTCATGTCTGACTCTTTTCCATCCCATGGATTGTAGCTCGCCAGGCTCCTCTGTCCATGGGGATTCTCCAGGAAAGAATACTGGAGTGGGTTGCTATTTCCTCCTCCAAGGGATCTTCCCAACCCAGGGATTGAACCCGCATCTCCTGCATTGGAAGGCAGATCCTTTGCCGGTGAGTCACCTGTGAAGCCATACTTTTCAGCAGCTGAGTCTCTGTTTTCCCTTCTGGAAAGCAGAGTTAGCATCTGCCTAAAAGGTCTGGGAGGAGAAGTAAAAGGGACCAAGAATGCAGAGCGTCTATCCCAGGAAGGCCACCCCTGGCATGGATGACTGGCCCACTCTGAGACTGAAAGTCCAGATTTTGGTTTTGACAGGGACTGCGTGGACGACAGCCACGGTTGCTCACATGGCAATGGAGCACACGACACAAAATTGGTTTATTTTTGGCTTCGGAAATGCAATTTTTAATAGGCAGCCTCCAACCTATGAACACATTGTCCTCAATAGTTCATTTGTAAGTCAGCTGTTCGGAAACAGAAATACATTTCCCCAGAGAAAGAAGACTGTAAATGCTTAGCTCATTAAGGGCAATTTAATCCATAAGAGTGCAGAACTTTAGTGTTAATATTATTAGCTTCTGTTCTGGGAACACTCATTCACTTAACACCCTTCTGTGATGTACCAGGCACTAGCCCAGGAGCTGAACAGAGTTATTTTATTGAAAGCATGTCTGTTGCCTCAAGGAGCTTACAGTGTGATGAAGGAAATGGTCATCTGATCAGCGGTTCTAACAGAGGGTGACAGAGATGGTTTCTGACTGTGGTCAGAGGACAGGGGCAGGGTATCTGGGGTGGGGGAAGGGTGGGGAATGGTGATGAAGCCCTGGAGGAAGGGGAAGGAGTTTCCCTTGCTTGGGGTCAGGGCCGGCCCTCACACTTCCCCTTCTATGGTCAGACCCCACTTCTTGTGCCCTGTTGCTTTTCTAAGCTCCCTTCCAGACATCCCAAAGTCCCCATGTATGATCCATGTCTGTAAGACCAAAAGTCCATTTTTTTTCAGTCCAAAGGAATTTAGGTGTCAAAGGGGAGATGATCTAAGAAACAAGTGCGATTCTTGTACCTGGAATCTAAAAAGAAATGATACAAATGAACTTACTTACAAAACAGAAGAAATAGACTCAGACTTTGAGAAGGAGCTTATGGTTGCTGCGGAGAAGAGATGCTAGTTAGGGAGTTCGGGATGGACATGTACACATTGTACACACATGTACACACTGCTATGTTTAAGATGGAAAACCAATAAGGCCCTATCGTACAGCACAGGGCTGCTGTTCAATCGTTCGGTCCTGTCCAACTCTTTGCGTCCCCATGGACTGCAGCACACCAGGCTTCCCTGTCCTTCATTATCTCCTGGAGTTTGCTCAAACTCATGTCCATTGAGTTGGTGATGCCATCCAACCATCTCATCCTGTGTCACCCCCTTCTCCTGCTGTCTTCAATCTTTCCCAGCATCAGGGTCTTTTCAATGTTTTGTGGCAGCCCAGATGGGAGGGGAGATTGGGGGAGGATGGATACATGCATATGTATGACTGAGTCCCTTCACTGTTCACCTGAAACTATCACAACACTGTTAGTTAATCGGCTCTACCCCATAAAAAAATAAAATAAAATAAAAGGTCACTAACTTGTGATTAAACTATTACTCAATGTCTCTAAGATCTCACTTTAAGAAGCAGATAGTTTAAATTTTTTAGCCCTCTATATAAATGTTTAAACTAGAAAGCACATGAAAATGTTCCAAAACAGCAGGGGTCACACAGACTCCTCAGCCCTGCCTGAGGACTGCCCCAGGCACCCCATCTTTCAAGGACTCTTCATTTGCCACTGAACCACGTCCTTCAGATACTGCAAGGGTGCCTGCTGTTCTTTTTATGTGCAAGGGCTTCCAGTGGGGGAGGGGGACTGGTAGTGGAGTGGTGCCTTGCCTGGGTCATCTGTAACCCAGGGGGACTCATCCAGGGTGTAGAGATATGTGCGATTTCATGACCCTTCAAACAAAAGAACTGAGGGTACTTCATGAAGACTATTCAGGAGGGGCTGGAAAACTGCCCTGAATCCTGACAACCCTCCTCCCCCGCAAATCCCAGCCCTGTTCCCGTCACTGGGACCAACCACACCATCAGGCGGAGATGCCCCCACTGTTGTGAGCTGTGTCGGGCCCAGGTCGCCTCCAGCAGAGAGGACCAGGGTGACAATTACATAATTCTGTTAAAAGCCTCTTTCCAATGACAGGATTGAGAGGAGAGATTGTAATCCTAACTGAAGACGAGGCTCTGAAGTGCTGGGGCAAGGTGACAGGGTGAGCGGACAAGAGAGAAATCAACCCTCCCCACTGTAATGATTGAGAAGACTCCTGCTCTGCATACAAGGGCTCCTGAATTAACTATATTGGCCTTTTGCAAATAAATCAATCTCATAATCTGAGATCTCATGTGCATGCTAAGTTGCTTCAGTTGTGTCCAACTCTGTGTGACCCCTATGGACTGTAGCTTGCCAGGCTCCTCTGTCCATTGGATACTCCAGGCAAGATAGCTGGAGTGGGTTGCCATGCTCTCCTCCAGGGGATCTTCCCAATCCAGGGATTGAACCTGCGTCTCCTGCATTCCAGGTAGATTCTTAACCCCTGAGCCACCTGGAAAGCCCCTGTGAGATCTTACTGTTCACTGATTTCTTCATGTGTGTGTATTGATCCTTCTGTGCTCTTTACTTGGTGGGTCATGCTTGCTTTTGACTTCTGGTATTCTTTTAAATCAATCATTTATATATTTGGTTGCATTGGGTCACAGTTGCTGCATGCAGGATCCTTGTTATGTCACGTGGGATCTTTTGTTGCAGCACATGGACCCTCTAGTTGTGGCTTGCAGGTTCTGGAGCGTATGGGCTCAGTAATTGCAGGGCCCAGGCTCAGCTGCTTCTCGGCATGTGGGATCTTAGTTCCCCAACCAGGGATTGAGCCCATGTCCCCTGCATTGACAGGTGGATTCTTAACCACTGGACCGCCAGGGAAGTCTCTCCAGGTATTCTGAATATGGATACATTTATGGTTACACCTGACCCCCAGATTATGGATGCCCAGGTATCTCGTGGAATGGTAGCTATGATTGTCAGACCACTGGGGTATTTAAAGAATCAAGCTCTTCTGTCTACACTATTTGGACTCCAAATCAGCCCTAATCTTGACAGATCTAGCAGTGACTTCCCACATCAGGATCCAATTTGCACCAAGGTAGCAGATGCTTGGGGAGCTGGTGTCAATTCTGACTCCATCCCCGCCTGAACCTCCTCAGCTTCCTCTGTCGGCATCAGAGGGTCACAATGTCCATGCCGGCAGCCACCTCTCCTAATCATGACCTGGAATCACTGCCATGCTGAAAGCTGCTCTGTGCTTCAGCATCTGAACATCAGTTTGCATAATGAAGCAGGTGAGAGAGACCTGGTTGGCAGAGAGAAAGGAATTTGGCTGTAATTGGCCACAATTAACTTGATGTGCTTTTATAAGGAGAAATGCGTCTGATCCCTGGGTTGGGAAGATCCCCTGGAGGAGGGCATGGCAACCCACTCCAGTATTCTTGCCTGGAGAGCCCCATGGACGAGGAGCCCGGCGGACTACAGCCCATGGGGTTGCAAAGAGGCAGACACAACTGAAGAGCCTAACACCTTCACACTATAAGAAGAAAAGGGAAAAAGCAGAAACGGCTCAGCCTCCCTGTCAAGCCTGCACTGGCACCCTCGGGTGTGTGCGTGTGTTTGCAGTGATGGGTGAGTGTGCCCTGGAAAGGCACATAAGAGGATAACCTTGGATATTCAAGTGCATCCCTGCCCCTCTCCACCAGGGCACTGCTCCCTAGTGGCCCCTCTGCCTGGGAGGTCCACGGCTGCACCGTCCTTCCTAATGCAATGCTGTTTGCCATCTTGTTCAATTTGGACTTGAGGCTGCTAGGAGACATCATTAGACATCACGGCCTTCTTTCTTCAGTACCAGGATGACATGCAGCTCAACAGCTCTTTTGTACTCAGTCCAGAAAAGGCTGAGCTCCAGCTGTCTCAGGGTCTGCTGGTAATCAGTTCTTGCAAGAAATGGAACTGCCTTGTCCTCAACTCAGAGCCCACTACTGTGCTAGTGATGAGCTGGGAGATGGGTGAGCAAGTTTGAAGGAATTAAGCATCCATCTAGCACCTTTACTATCGAGGTGGTATCTAGACTTAAGCTGTTCCAGGTCTCTTGGCCACAAGCACTTCAGAAGCAGTAAGTGAACACTGTTCTTGCTTTAGTTCCCTCCTAAGAAGAGGATCGAATGGGGAGAAAGGTGCACATCTCACCTCTCCAATTCTTTCCTCTTTCTTGAGAGTAGGATCTTTTCCTTTCAAGCTGGATTAAGTAAGTATGTATATTAGTTACTTCGAAGAAGGGAGAAAACATGACGTCTGACAGCATTCATTCATCCAGTTAACACTAAGTAAGTGGCTCTTAAATATGCGAGGGGCTATGAGTTCAGAAAGGCTTCCCAGGTGGCGTTAGTGGTAAAACAACAACAACAACAACAAAACAAAAACAAAAACAAAACCCTCCTGCTGATGCAGAGGACTTAAGAGACGCAGATTCGATCCCTGGATTTGGAAGATCCCTGGAGGGAGGAGGGCATGGCAGCTTACTCCACTATTCTTGCCTAGAGAAACCCATGGACAGAGGAGCCTGGCAGGCTACAGTCCATGGGGTCACAAAGAGTTGGACACGACTGAAGTGACTAGGCACACGTGCACACACATGAGTTCAGAAACAAGGAAAACAGAGCCCTTGGCTATTCCCAGATCCCAGTGAACAGAAGACTCTCCTAGGGTCCTGCGCATCCACAGGTGGGTAGAGGGTCTACCCACTCCTAATGGGTTGGTGAGGGTCCTTAATCATCTCCTTAAGAATCCGAGATGCCAGGCCAAAGAGGGTCCCATGATGGGGCCTTGACAGGATTCTGCCACTCCAGGGCCATGCCTCTAGGAGTGTGTCCCTCGTCCCCATGTCCATACAGAGAGTACACAGGGTGGCTGCGGGCTCTGGAGTCAGTTCTGCCCGGATCAAATCCAACCCCCTCACCTGGTTGTGTGTAACTTCAGGGCATTTACTTATCCTTGAAATGACCCTCCTCGTCTGTAGAAAGACACTGGTAGTATCTGTCACACAGGGTGGGCATGAGGCTGCAAGGAGCCACAGACATGACAAGTCCAACAGCTGGCGTGTAGTACGAGTTCATTGAATAGTTCAATCACTGTTCAGTAACAAGGGCCAGGACGGCACATGTGGCTGCAAGAACCCCAGCCCCTGGCAGGGGGGCCGAGTCAGCTCTTCTGGGACCTGACCCTGAGCTGTTCTCCCCTGTTCTCTGGGGGGCTCGGGTGGAAGGCAGAGGGAGCCAAGGATGGGCGGGACCCTGACCCGGCACTGTGCAAGACAGAGTCTTCTCTTGGCCAGGCAGGCTCATGGAGTTCCCGAGGGCTTCTTAGTGAGCACTCGGCCTCGGTTCCCTGAAGGCAGTTACTTGTCTACATCAGTCCCTTCAGCTCCTCCAAGGGCTGCCCACCCCTCCTGCATATCTCTGGTTCAGCAGCTACCTCATCCTGAACAGGAAGCCCAAGGGGAGGTATCTTTAACATCACTTCCCTCCATTCCTGCCCAGACTGGCCCCTCCTGCCCACGTGGCCATGGACCTGGGGATGGTAGACATGAACAGCTCTTGGTGGGCATCTGGACCACCCCCTGGACCACCAGCCAAGACCCGTCACCTGGGTCTTCTCAAGTTTGAGTGAAATGCCAGTCTTTCCCCAATTCTAACTGCAGGGGGTGAATCTCAAGCTCTTCCAAGGATCCCCCAAAGCCTGTAGGTCTGAGGGGTGGGAGGAAAGAGGAGGCATAGTCCTCCAATATCTTCCTCCCCAGAGTAACTTTCTCTGACAACCCTTTTCATACATCCGGTTTGCTGGCTGCATCCTGGCAGGTGCTGCTCAGGTGGGACCTTCTTCCACCTGGACTTTAATTTCCAGTTGGATGAAAAAGGTTCCCTGAGCGACTTTGATATCAACACCCTGCTCTACCCACCCCTTCCCCAGTGTTCACACCACAGACAGGTCTACACGGACAGACTAACCCTGTAATGTTTAAAGAGAGGACGTGAGACTCCAATCTTCCTCCGACTCTGCCCCCTGAAAGTCTGAGCTGCCATACCTTGGGGACCCTCCACGGGGGCAGCTCTGAGGATCACACTGGCCTGGAGCCACTGCCTTGATGCTCTGAATCAGAGCCACCCAGCTAGAGCTGGATTAAAACACCAGAGGAAATGTCTGAGGGTCTGGTCACAAAAGAGTCAGATAAGGACTTAGCGACTAAACGACAACCGGAGCCTGTAGAGCATGACCGGTCTCTCCATGGCTCTCTGTGACTGGCCCGGAACGGAGAACTTGACCCTGAACTGTAAACTGAATCATGGGCCCCCGAGTTCTTTTGGCACCAGGGACCGATTTCACGGAAGACAACTTTTCCACAGACAGGGGAAGGTAGGGGATGGTTTCAGGATATTTCAAGCTCATTGCATTTATTGTGCACTTTTCTTCTATTAGGGCTTCCCAGGTGGCTCAGAAGTAAAGAATTTGCCTGCAAGGAGGGAGACCTGGGTTCAGTTCCTGGGTCAGGAAGATCCCCTGGAGAAGGGAATGGCTACCCACTTCAGTATTCTTGCCTGGAGAGTCCCATGGACAGAGGAGCCTGGTGGGCTACAGTCCACGGGGCTGCAAAGCATCGGACATGACTGAGCTACTTTCACTTAGTTCTATTATGATTACATCAGCCCCATCTCAGATCATCAGGCTTTAGATCCCGGAGGTTGGGGACCCTTGAACTAAATGGTTGGTCTTCCCCAGCTTCAGGCACTCTAAGGCCTGCCCTCAACCTCTCCTCCCTGACCCTACCCCGAGCACACGCCCAGCTATGCAGAAAGCTTCCCAAAATACAATACAAGAGACTACACATGGCCAACCGAGGCCCTTGTCTATTCTCTTGCCATCTTCATAGAAAGGGGGAGAGGAACACTGGAAGAGCCAAAAGGCCGAAACATCCACAAAAGCCCAGAGCCAGTCCAGGCCACAGTTTTCCCTGTGAATACAATTCTGACACCTCTAAAACTTGATTTATTTTAGGCTTGATGCCTTTGGCCACATATAAATTTTCATGGCTGCATTAATTTGTCTCGAAGGACTTGAACTTAGTAATTCTTAATAAGTCCTCAACCCACAAGCCAAGATTTCGTCAGCTTGTGAAAGCTGAGCTCCCTTGTACTGAAACACTTATTTCTAATGTTTGCTTTTAACCAGACAGAAAAGGATGTTGAAGAACTCCCTTATTTTTCTTGGATGTCAATGAACTTCAGAATGAAGACTCTGCTTTCAACTGTCAGCTAAATGCAACAGCTCCCTTCTCTTGGAACCAGAAATTGGACCACAAGTAAATTTTAACTTCTCTGGGAGTCTCCAGGGTCACTTGCTCTTCCCGACCTGGAAGACACGGCCCGACTGGAAGAGGCCCCATATGGAAGCCACGGGGCTTCCCTAGTGGCTAAGTGGTGAAGAATCCACCTGTCGATGCAGGACACGCGGGCTCTATCCCTGGGTGGGGAAGATCCCCTGGAGAAGGAGATGGCAACCCAGTCCAATATTATTGCCTGGGAAATCCCATGGACAGAGGAGCCTGGCGGGCTACAGTCCACGGGGTCGCAAAGAGTTGGATGCGACTTAGTGAGTAAACAACAGCAACACTGGAAGCCACGCAGAAAAATTGAAGGATCCAATCAGTTCAGAGAAGCACTGTTTCCTCCCCCTCCCAGCGCACTCAACACTTGAGTGCTACATGCAGTGGAACATGCTTGGATTCCTGCTAATACAAGTGTTTGTTGTTTATTGCTGGCTTCTATTTCAGGCCCAGCCCAATTCAATGCAGGTGGGGAAATTGTGGATTGATTCATCCTCGTGCTAATCTGTGTAATAGCAATTTAAAAACACCTATGTCTCCAGGAAGGTGTTTAACTCTCCTATATCTTGCACAGGACCACTTTTCTAAGAAGAGTTGTACAGAGTGGATCTAGTTTATAACTGGGTTCAGGTGCGTTTTTTTTTTTTTTTCCTTTCCTTTTTCCTTCCTTCATTCCATTTTGTTTCCTTTCACAAAATGAAATTTTGTGAAATTTCTCAGTGGAATTTCTCAATTCCACTGAGAGCAGAAAGAGACAAATCTTTTCTCTTTTTCCAGGTAAAAACAACTTTCTTAAGTTCTGCGCACATGGGAAACTTACATTCCTTATGCAGCTCTGTTAAATGTCACGTTCCTAATTAGCCAGTTATTTGATGCTTCAAACTCGGTTGGTGGAGAAGACCCTTGAGAATCCCTTGGACAGCAAGGAAATCAAACCAGTCAGCATAAAGGAAAGCAACCTTCAATATTCATTGGAAGAAAGGACTGATGCTGAAGCTGAAGCTCCAATACTGTGGCCACCAGATGCGAAGAGCCAACTCATTGGAAAAGACCCTGATGCTGGGAAAGATTGAGGGCAAGAGGAGAGGAGGGCACAGAGGATGAGATGGTTGGATGGCATCACAGACTCAACGGACATAAGTTGGAGCAAACTCTGGGAGATAGTGAAGGACAGGGAAGTCTGGCATGCTATAGTTCATGGGGTCGCAAAGAGTCAGACATGACTTAGCAACTGAACAACACCAATTTTGGAGGATAGAGATACACACATATATGTGCACACATATGCACACTGCTGCTGCGGCTGCTGCTAAGTCGCTTCAGTCCTGTCCGACTCTGTGCGACCCCAGAGACGGCAGCCAGGCTCCTCCGTCCATGGGATTTTCCAGGCAGGAGTACTGGAGTGGGGTGCCATTGCCTTCTCCGACATATGCACACACGTACATGCATATGAGTGTGCCTTCCTATGTAACAAGGACGATACCTTCATCAACATGGACACCTGTTTGCCTTTGATGAGAAAAGTAGCACCTGTGCCTGATGACCAACTAGCACCCCTTTCAGCTTAATTGGAGCAGCACAGCAAAACCCAGGATATTAAGAGGGCTGCACGAATAATAATTTCCCCAGAAGAGTTGTGAAAATGATACACCTTGCCAAAAACATGTCCACAGTCCCCTCTGACAATGACCTTCCTGCTCAGAGCCTGCATGTGG
Organism: Cephalophus harveyi; assembly: GCA_006410635.1. Lineage (NCBI taxonomy): Eukaryota > Metazoa > Chordata > Mammalia > Artiodactyla > Bovidae > Cephalophus > Cephalophus harveyi. Next base: position 176,840 of record SJYT01021522.1, read on the forward strand.
AGCACACACACAGCTCACATGCTACATCTGGGGATAAACCATCAGTAATCAGGCTCAAGGACACAGTAAACATGAGCACACAGCAACACATGGGGCTTTTTATTGTCTCCTTAAAATGAAGCTGCAGGGAGAAGACTCCCTCGGGTGTAAGCCATATCTTTGCAAATCTTCAGGGTGACGTAGATCTGTTCTTCCTAGCAAAGAGATTAGTGGGAAGAGGAACTGGATTCTGGGGTAAGAAATACCTGCTTTGGAAGGACAGGGTTGGGTGGCTGACCAGAGAAGCTGAGTAGAAGCAGTGGGACTTGGGGGGGCAAGCCCCTGAGAGTGCGGGTTACGGGAGGGTATTGAGACTCTGTGTTCACTTCTGTGGCTCCCATAACAAGTCCCTGGTGGCTTCAAACAATACAAATTTATTCTCACACGTTGCAGAGGCCAGGAGTCCAAAATCAATGGTAGGGTTTCACTCCCTTCAGAGGCTCTAGGGGAGAGTCCATGCCCATGTCTTCCAATTTCCTGCAGTTCCCAGGGTTTCCGGGGCTGCCACACTCTCTGCCTCTTACTCCTCCTGGCCTTCTCTTCTGTGTCAGCTTTCTCCCTCTGCCCTTCTCTTGTAAGGACACTTGCATTGGATTTAGCAGCAACCCAGGGTGATTGTAACTTGAGATCCTAAACTTAATTACAACTGCAGAGAGAGTTTTTCCAAACAAGGTCACCACTCACAGGTTCCAGGCATTAGAATGTGGACGTAGCTTTTAGGGGACCACCGTTCAATCCCAAGAAACCCTGACAGTATGGTAAGTCCCCTACATACAAACCTACAAGTTGTGAACTTTTAAAGATGTGAAACAGCAAGGAACCAGAAACCTGTACCATCAACGTCAGGTATGAATGAAATTGCAGCTTGCCCTCCGTCTCCTGTGGCTGACGATCCTTCAGCTCCACCATCTCCCACCTCCTCTCCCTCCTCTAGTCAGTAACTCTTCCTGCCTGTTCCCTCGATGCCTGTACTGGATACCTGTTCAGCCCCTGTACGCTGTAGTAGTTGTTCTGTTGTACTATTGTACTTTTCAAGGTACAGTATGATAACATTAAAAATGCTTTCTCTGTGTGTGTTTGTTCATTTATATATTATTTGTGTGAAAAGTATTATAAACCTATTACGGTGGCTTCCGTGGTGGCTCAGTGGTAAAGAATCGCTTGCCAATGCAGGAGATGGGGGTTCGATCCCTGGGTCGGGAAGATCCTCTGGAGTACAAAATGGCAACTCACTCCAGCATTCTTGCCTGGAGAACTGCATAGACAGAGGAGCCTGGGGGAGCCTGGAGGACTGCAGACCAGGGGGTCGCAAAGAGCTGGACACGACTGAGCACACACACACACACACACACACACACACACACTGTATAGCTGATTGTGTTAGCTGGGTACCTAGGCTAACTCTGTTGGACTTACCAACAAATTGGACTTATGCCTGTCCTCTTGTGGAATGGAACTTGTTCATACTGAATAGCAGAGGTGGGAGGTGAGGAACTCTACATGCGGAAGTCACAGAAGGTCAGGAAGCAGTTGGTCATGCAAGGAGAAGAGGACAGAGTGAAGCCTGACACTGTGAAGGGGACACAAGAAGGAGAGGAAGGGGACTCTGGGCCCCCTCGGGAGCCCCACAGTCAACACCAGGACATCTGTATCCCAGGACCGGGAGGGTAACCATTGCTAAGCTCCAGTAGATGCCTCAGTCAAGGCAGCCAGTCAAGTCAAGAATGAAGTTGAGAATCAAGAGTTCACAGCAGCCGTCTGGGGATCATAAGCAGTCCCATTCTCAAATGATCCTAGAGACGTGGTGAGAGCCAGCCCTGAGTAACAGAGTGGGGCTGCTGAAGCCCCAGGGCTTGGTTTTGGATCCATCTGGATGGAGGCCTGGCAGGAATGAGGGCGTGTGGTACTGGGGGCGGTGGTCCATGTATAGTGTAGACTGGTTCAGCCAGCTAACCAGGAGGCAAAGGGGCTGGTGTCCCTCCCCGAAGCCACACGTGTCCTGTACCCAGTACCACCCCAGGGTTTGGGGAGTTTTCTTCTCCTGTCATTTCCTCCAGAACTGTCCTTTTTTCAAAAAATTTATTTGTCTGTTTGTGTCAAGTCTTAGCTGTGGCATGTGGGATCTTCATTATGTCATGTGGGATCTTTCCTTGTAGCACACAGACTCTCCAGCTGTGGCTCACGGGCTCAGAGTACACGGCTAAGTAGTTGCTGTGCCAGGCATAGTTGCTCCGTGGCATGTGGGATCTGAGTTCCCCCACCAGGGATCGAACCCATGTCCCCTGCATTGCAAGGCAGATTCTTAATCACTGGACCATCAGGGAAGTCTCCCTCCAGAACTGCTCTAGACCAGTTCCAACAAAAGGATCAGAGGTTTGATAATTCTGGGGGACACCACACAATAAATCATTCCCTTATTTTGCTTAGCTACCTGAAGGCCAGGCCCAGGCCCTCATTTCTAGGTCCCCAGCTAGTAGTTCATGCCTGCTGTGTGCCTTGGTGAGCTATTTTTAGCTCAGTATTCCAGGACCTAACCAAGATGGCCTGGGCCAGGACCAGCATGTGACAGATCAGGCTTGAGATCAGCTGTCTCCCACTGGCTCCTGGCCTAAAGTTAATAGGACGAGAAAGTCCCATTTGTACAGGGGAAAGCAAGGCCCATTTCCTGACTCACGATCAAGTGCCCCCCAAGCATCACACACCAGTGTAACTGTGGTGTAAATGCACTCCTCACCAGGCTGGGTTTCTTCCAGAATGCACACTGACACATTCGTTTGCACACTGATTTAAAAAGTCATACAGTGCCCATCTGCCAGAAGGATATGAGGCAGCTTCCAGATGCTTGTGGAACTTCTCGGGAACTCAGAAGAGTCATTGTCTAGAAAAGCCATGGAGTCCTCAGTTTTAAGAAGGCTGTCCTGATGGCACTTTCAACGCTGCAAGTGAAGATGCCTGCCCTCATTAATTAGAGAAACACCTTCTTGACATTTCAAGTAAATAAAGTTCCTGTAGTTCCCCGAGGAAAAGAACCAACAAAATACAACGCAGGCATATGTCCCTCATGTGGTGAGAATGAGTGAGGCGGGATGCAGCCAGGTACCCTCAGGAGCCCGCGGCCTGACAGCAGCCTCTAGTGACCCTGGCAGCCTCTGCACACCCGGCAGGCTTCCTTCAGCCCCTGACTTTTTTCCCTGCTCCCATCCCTCTCCCACTCTCCAACCATGGCTTAAAGCTCCTGGTCACAGAAGGCCCAGGCTAAAGTCAATCTTGTGGGCAGTAAGTCTGCTCAAACCCAGGAAATATCACCCTCCACTCAAAGTCATGCCTTTGAAAAACTTATGAAATAAAAGGCAAATGCTAAAACACTATCTAATTATTTGGGGTGAGTTAATCAGATAGCTAGCTACTCTTTAGTAGAGGGGAAAGATCTCACTTGCTAAGCATCAGAAAGGAAGATGGGAAGGTTAGAAAGAAAGGATTAGCTGGAAAGAGCACTGGGATCTAGACATGGTGACAGGCTGTTTAGGGGCTATTAGCCAGCCAGGAACATCAGAAGGGCAGATGATTTAACCTCTACAAGCTTCAATTTTCTCATCTACAAATGAAGATATTAAAAGCACCATTACATAAGATAATCTATGTAATGTATTTGGCATTATGCCTGGTTCCTGAGAGCTGAAAAATGTTCACAGAGACATCATTGTTGAAGTTATATTAATAATAATGATAACTGTTACTATTAGTAGAAGTAGTTGCAGCAGTCATAGCAGTGGCAATATATGGTGACCTGAGAAGGGACAGATTAAGCGGAATCCAAACTGAAAGTCATTAAATGAGAAGACGGGAGATTAAATGAAGAAGTGGGTGCAGGGTGTTAATACCAATCTTAGCTGTGTCTTAATGTTGTCTAGGGAGACATCCTGGCAAAGTGCTTTTTAGAGGCCGACACATAGGAACTCAAACCTTGGCTCTGAACTCAAACCTTGATAATGTAGGACTTTATGGAATCACTAAACTTTCTGGAGCCTCAGTGTTCTTATCTGTAAAATGGGAATAATCATACCTCATGGAAATCATTTGTGTAACATAGATGCAACATGCTTAATGTATCCAACACCCAGAGACTATGTCTTCTGTTTGTCTGGCCAAGCTCTTTCCCCTCCACATGGTGGTTGGCAGACTGCGAAATGAGAAACCCATCTGGAGAGCTGCGAATATGACAATGAGCATTGTGGCTCTTTGTTAAGAGAAGAAAGATGTCATCAGCCCCCTTACAGCCTCCTCCCACTGGGGGAGCTGAAGGAATGTACAGTAGGGCTGCTAAATGTTAGAACTTGCAACCATTTTTAGTTATAGATGCAGTGGAATCATTCTGAATTCACTGATGTAATGTGCTATTGCAAGATGGAAGTCATCCAGTAAAAAGGAACCCCAAAATAGGATGCCATTGAAATTTAACTCTGAACATTCTGACTTTGTACCTTGACATAAATAAGACCCAGGAACATTTTCCTGCCATAAAATTGAAGTTAATTTCTTAAAATATATAGATTTAATGATGGCAAATACCTTCCCATCATCACTCCACAATATTTACGATTTGGTCTGATTTACATAGAAGATATGTCATCTATGAGAGTCAAAACAAGTTTAGAAACCCTTCTCCACTTCAAATGTTACCTTCCCTGATGAAAATTTAATTACACTGAAAAAGGAATCCTCAAAATCACCTCATTTCTTTGCAAAGCAAAATGTTATGGCTTTGATGGCTTTATTACTTTTTTTTTCTAAATTCACAGAATATACTTCCTCTCACGCAAAGTCATTCCCAAGACTTAGCTTTTAGTTTTGAAGGAAAACTAATAAAAATTTTGACATTTTAAGTGTACTTTCAGAAAACTCTGATTTATAATACTGCTCCTGACACTGATATGCAGTTGTATGTTATTAGTTACTTGAATGTTTTCTATAATTATGTAAATGATGTTGACACTTTCTGGTAGGATGCTTACCATTTACTATTTTGTCATTTGCAGAGCTCTGAAATGGATCAGATCACCATGTTCAAGCTGAACAGCTGTTAAAGGGCTCTTTTCTCTTGCTGTTTCCTTTGTGCGTCATGCTCAGTCCATTGCTCTGTGCAAAAGACTATTCAATATATTTCTCTCCTCTTCCCACAGACTTTTTATAAAAATGATAACCAAGTTATGGTCACTGATAGTGTGGAGCACATGGTCAAATAGGGGGAGAGGGATTTCCTTGGTGTCCAGTGGTTAAGAATCTGCCTTCCAATGTAGGGGATGTGGGTATGATCCCTGGTCGGGGAACTAAGATTCCACATGCCCCAGGGCAACTAAGCTTATGTCCTGAAACTACTGAGCCCATATGCCACAACTAATACTCAGTGCAGCCAAAAAGAAATATTAAAAAATAGAGGCAGATACAGGTACAGGTCTGGTACAGGTCTGTAGATTACAATGTGGGAGACAAGGGTTATAACAAAGGCGCAAATGATTGCCAGGACAGAGAAGACAATGGCTGACTTCCCAGATGAGAAAGCTTTACTAATAAAGTGATCTCGAATTTGTCTTGCCATTTCAGTAGGAGTGTGGTGAGTGCAGAAGTGAGGAGAACAACCCAGGCAGGTGCAGAGGCATGTGGTTGGGAAGGAGAAGGAGGCAAGGATGCCTGGAACATAGGGTATACGAGTCTACACACGAGATGAGATGCAATTGATGGCACACACTGGGGATCATTAGTAAAAGCTCTGAAAGCCACATCTGAAAAAAGTCACCTTTACTCTGTAAACAATGGAGCCACAGAGTTCTTCAAGCAAAGGTGGGATCCTTCTTTTCAGAACATAACCAACATGGCGTGGAGGACAGACAGGGGCAGAGCCTCTCTGTTCAGGTGGTGTGGCCCAGAACGGTATGTTCTTTCAAAGCCGCAGAAGGGAAAACAATCTCCCTCCATCTCAATTATGCTTAGCTCAAGTAGAAAATCGTTCAGTTGCTGCCGGATGGCCCTTGAGAGGATGGAAAACATAAATACAGTGTCCTAATGAATTCTCGGAGGCATCGGAAGAAAACAATGTGATAAAAGTGGTGGCTCCCCCACCGAACGGCCCAGAGTGCCCTGACCTCAAGCACGTTGTGTACTGCAAAGAGACATGGTTCCACCACCTTCTGCATGGGGACAGGACCAGCCACACCTCTGCCATTCCCTGATGTGAGGACACTGTCCTCCATACCTCTGCCAGACCCACGAGTGGAGATGAGCCCTGATTCCTTTGTCACATTTGTGTTTGAGGAGGGGCATGGCTTCCCTGGTGGCTCAGAGGGTAAGGAATCTGCCTGCAATGCAGGAGACCCGGGTTCAGTTGCTGGGTTGGGAAGATACCCTGGAGGAGGAAATGGCAACCCACTCCAGTATTCTTGCCTGGAGAATCCCATGGATGGAGGAGCCTGGTAGGCTACAGTCCATGAGATTGCAAGAGTCAGACATGACTGAGCGACTAAACCACCACCGCCAATTAAGTGTACACACCACAAAACCAACAGGTATTTAAGTATCCTGGAGAGCATGTGCTTCCAAGGGATTTTAATTGTTATACCCGAGACAAGGGCTTCCCTGGTGGCTCAGAGGGTAAAGAATCTGTCTGCAATGCAGGAAACCTGGGTTCGATCCCTGGGTTGGGAAGATCCCATGGAGGAGGAAATGGCAACCCACTCCATTGTTTTTTCCTGGAGAATCACCATGGAAGGAGGAGCCTGGCGGGCTACAGTCACGAAGAGCTGGACATGACTGAGTGACTAACACACACACACACGGCCCACTGCAGCTAGGCCAGGTCCAGGCATGTAGCCCTGAGGGATCAGCTATTCTCAGTCCCATGACTGCCCAGGTTACAGAAATGGGCACAAAAAGCAGTTGTAGAAGGGAGTGAGGGGAGAGGTCTAGCTCAGATTTTCTGAGAGGATCATGATGCTGAAGGAAGGATATTGGCAAAGGAACAAGGTGAGAAAGGCTTAAAACGAATGAAGTAATAGATGGATGAATAACTGAATAAATGCATAATAAATCAGGAGTTAGAATAAAGAAGTTAAAAAAAAAAAAAGCTTAAACGTAAAGGAGAAGGAAATACAAGAGAAGGAATAGTTTAAAAAGTAAGGAAGAAAAATAAAGTGAAAAGGAAGACACGCCAGAGAAAGAGCTGACATAAAGAGGAAAACATCGTGAGTGATCCTTTTGTGTGTGTATACAAATATATGTATATATATATAGATTCATTTCCTTAAGAAGCTTGTTAAATTCTTCATGCTTCTGAATGTTCTGATGAGTAGTGATGAGTAGATGGAGAAACCATAACTGGAACCTCCAAAGAGACCATCTTCTCCTTTGCCCTCTTCCCAAACCATTTGCTCAGTGGTTAATTAGGTTTATCTTGAGGAAAGCTGCACATGTGATAAACCATTAACTACATGTGACCTGTCTGGTCTAACACAGGTCTGCTGTATCACACAGTTTCTCCTGGGGGTAGGGATGGGAAATAACGGTTTCTAAATCTTAAGAAAGCAGAGAGGAGGAGATTTATGGTAAGCGAAAGTCTCCAGAGGATTCTGGGGTGTCCAGAAGCTTTGCTGGGCACTCCGGGAAGGCAGCCCCTAGTGCCAGGGTTGGACCACCCCAGTTACCAGAAGTGCAGGTGACAGAGCTCCATGGAAACTGGTGGTTCCAGCAGACCTAGAGAGTCACAGGTGCTGAGCACGGGTTTTGTATATCCTCACCCAGAGACCATAGTAACCGGCAAACATCCCCCCCCCCCCCAAAACCACGGCACAGGCCAGCAACGAGGCCTGCACTGGGTCTGGGGACAGCCCATTCATGGGTGCACCAACCCCCCACCCTGGACAATCATCTAGCTAAAGGGCAGCTACTTTTCTTCAGGACACAATGAGAACAATCCTCCTTCCCAGCTCTGGGAACGTGCGAGAGTGCAGAAGAACAAAGGCGGAACGTGCAGGCGAACAGTCCTGGGTAGAAAATGAAGGCCTTCGGAGCCGGTGCGCTCAGTGTGGGTGCGCGGGGCAGCCCTCTAATGACACCCCAGATTCACAGCTCTGTGCTGAGCGTATCCAACAACAGCAGCCCTGCACTCAGAAAGCCGCTAACACACCAAGCCCCTCATTTGCAGCCCAGAGCCTGCTGGCGCCCACCTTTCACAAATGAGAAGGCGAACGTGCAGTGATATTATTTCAGTGGGGACACTGATTTCTGCTCCTGTGTCCCAATTTAAGGAGTCATAAGAAAGAATGGTCGATTTTAGAGATTTGGAAAATTAACAGGTCCACGAGAGCTCTGAGTGCGGCTCAGGACGGGACCGAGGGAAAAGATGGGCGGTTTCAAGTGGCACTCTTACCTTTTTGTCACTCAGGCCGGAAACCTGGTCCACATACTCCTCTTGGATCATGAAGGCAGCTAAGTTGGCAGTGTAGCTGGCCAGGAAGATGACGGCAAAGAAGGCCCACACGGACACCATGATCTTGGACGTGGTACCCTTGGGGTTCTGCACGGGGACGGAGTTGTTAAACACCAGACCCCACAGTAACCAAATAGCTTTGCCGATGGTGAAAGATGGGCCACCTGGCTCTGGTGGGACAAAAAGACAAGGACAGAAGGTCAAAACAGACTCACCACTTCCATTTAAACCTACAAGTACATAGGCTGATAAATTTCTGCTCAGACTGAACACCAGCCAGTGAAGCCCCAGCCCTTTCATAGGTGGCTTTTTCAGTTGAGAGTTCATGTCTCACTTCTTCTGGGGCCCTCCAGAAGGCAGAAGAGAAAAACCAGAGGCCTGGGATGTGTGGGGGATCTTACTCCAACCAATGACCATAACTCAACCAGGACAATGGAGGAGCTAAAGGGCAGAAAGCTTTCTGCCTTGATGGATGGAAGACCATTAAGACCCCATCAAAACTGAGTAACAAAGGCAACCATCCCACTGTGGTCACCTTTGCATCCTCATTACTGTTGTTTCTTAAAGTTTATATTGGTATCTATCAAGGAAGCAATTAAACTTCAAGGAAGATGAGCAAGAACCATGCAGGGTCTTTTCTGCCCATTGGCCACAGACCTCCTCCAATTTTATTCACTGACACAGCTTTGAATGCAGTTGATCCTGATTTTTCTGGAGTGGCTTCTAGCACTCAGCATTCAGTCTTTCAAAGACAATCTTGACCTCACTCCCATGCCAACACCTCCCACCTGGTTGCCTTCAGCAGCACCTGCCTTTTGTTCTTACAAGAGAACACCAGGAGGCCCAGAGAGTGAGCCACAGATCCCTGGCTTGGCCACATGAATCTAAAGGCAGAAAGGTAGGCTGTCTTTGTCCTCCACCGAAACTTTATGTAGATCATGCAAGGCTTCTGCCCATAAATTTATTGTGACCTCTCTGCTTTCTCTGCTTGGCGAAGGTGAAACCTTGCCTGCTCCCTGCGTCTGCTGGCAGCTCCTCTGCTTCAGAAATGAACATCTGCACACACGGTTTTACAGCACATTAGCACAGGTCTTACGATGCTTTCTGCGATCCTTTGAGCATCTGCTCTGCCGCCTAAATCATCAGTGACTACACATGTCAGGCCTAAGATCTAACTGCGCACACACATCTCTGTGTGTGAACCTTATTTCATGGAGCAGATGCATATTGAAAGAGTTGTGTCTAAATCAAAGTTTTGTACACTGTAAGATGCCTCAAGGGGACTTGATATTTAAAGTGGCCCTATGTTGAATTCCTTGGCGAAGACAAGCATCCTTTGGTAAAGTGCGTCATTGTAAGTTCTTGCTCTGAATTTGGTGTCTGAATATTTGCCGCTTTGATTTTCTTTGCGGGTCGGGGAGGGTACATGCTGGCTTCAGTTCTTAACATCGCCAACATATGTAGGTACTCTTGTGCTTCTCCAGTGTCTCACTTGTTGCTAATTGGGATGGGGAGTAGTCATGGCTTTTGGGTGACCTTCTGGCACAAGCGGGAAGCACTTGACTATTCTGTATGGTGGAGACGTTCAAATTTCCAGCCCAGAATGCACACCCCAGATGAGAATGTAGGTGTGCACCTGGAAATCCTTCAGCGTAAGAGTGGTTCATAGCCTGGACTGTGAATTCAGCAGGAGCACAGGGGAGCTTTGACAAAATATCACTGCCTGGCACCCCATCCCCAGAGATTCTTATTAAATTGGCATGGGGGTGGAGTGGTTATTCTAACATGCAACCAAGGTAGAGCACTGCTATTTTGAAACACATAGTGGTTCGAGTCCCACTCTGGACTTGAATATTGAATATTCAGAATATTGGAATGTGAGGTCTTTGCATCTTTGTCTTTTAAGTGCCCTATAGTTAATGTATTAAGAATCTCTCCTCTTTGAGGCATAATTCCAGGATAAAGTTCACATTGTGGATGGGAAAATACTCAGAGAAAGCATAATATTTCTTAATCCTGGGGTTCTCAGAAGAATCCCCTGGTCCCCTTTGGAAATCCCAGTAAACTTTGTGTGGAGTCTCACAAATGCCTTAAACACATGGGTGGACCTTCATAGCCAGGAAGATGGATGCACCAGCCTCAAGAGTAGCTGTGGGTGAGAACTGTTATCTCCTGGCCATTTTATTTAATACCCAAATCTCTACCTCTTGACAGAGTGATGTGAGCTGTGGGCACATGCTGTAGAGACCAGAAGTGATCCTTTGGCTGTGGAGAATTCTTTCAGTCACAGCTACCCTGGCATGTACCCTGGGGTGACCTATTTTTTCTTTTCTTTTCTCTCTCTCTCTTTTTTTTTAACCATTCTAGATGCTTTATTCTCTGAATTTGGAAAATTCTGAAACTAGTTCTAGCCCTTGCTTTTCCATGATTCAGTCTACTTTTTTTTGTTATTCTTGATACATGCATCTCATCTACCTTGTTAGCCCATCTGATCAGAGAGACTGCTTATCATAGCCTAAGCTTATCACAACAGTTTCCTCTAACACGGTTATGTTACACGTATCTCCTGCCAGCTCTGCTCTCCCTCGCCCAGGGGTGGAACTGGGCTTGGGGTCAGGCTTAAGCCGGGGAGGGGACACACAGATTCAAACTAGCATCTTAACTGGAGTCTTTCTAACAAGTCGCCAAGAGGACGACCTAGAAGACTGGGGGTTGGGGAGGAGGCAGACAGCAGGTGAGGGGCACAGAGATTCAGAGCTGGGAGCTAGGAAAAGGCAGACATGCAGCGGATACAGCCGCCTTACCTCTGCCGTCAGCGAGGCACCTGTTGTAACCCACGGGGCTAAAGTACTCGAAGACAAAGACGGCCACGGCCGAGACGATGAGGAGCATCACAAACATCATGACCCACACGTCAGCGCTGAATGGCTCTGGGGAAGGAGAACATCAGCACTCGCGGTTAAAACAGAATGAACGGGTCCTGATTTAGTCCTGTGTTCCTTCACTCCGTGCCATGCGTCTCTTTGGGAAACACAAACCACAGGTGTGTGCCCCTTTCAGAGAGCCAGGGCCTGGGTTAGGGAGGAGTAAGAGGCTGTGTCTGACCATTTCCATTCCCCTGATAGGCACGTGGAAATTTATTTTCTTTCAAACACGTGAGAAGGACAGCCTCTTGCCTGTCCTTTTTGAGACTGTAGAGATAGTTTCTGCCACGATCAGACCAATATTTGGTTTTTTGGTAAACAGTGGAACTAGAATAAGTATTGAGGTGGCCAAAAAGTTGGGTTTCTCCAGTGGCTTAGTGGTAAAGAATCTGTTTATAGTGCAGGAGCTGTAGGAGTAGTGGGTTTGATCCCTGGGTTGGGAAGAGCCCCTGGAGGAGAGCATGGCAACCCACTCCAGTATTCTTGCCTGGAGAATCCCATGCACAGAGGAGCCTGGCGGGCTATAGTCCGTAGGGTTGCAAAGAGTCGGACTGAAGCAACTGAGCATGCACTCATGTGGCCAAAAGTTTCGTTCTGATTGTTCCATAACATCTTACAGAAAAAAATGAACTTTTTGGCCAACCCTACACTAGACATGGAGTAAGTGAGTTCTGTGGGACCCACTCTTGGTTTACACCCTCATCTATATGCCACACCCCACAGTGGGACCTAGGAAAGCTTTCAGTAACATTTTCAAGCCTTGTGGCCAAGTTCATTCTCAACAAACTCAGTCACTCTTGGAGACTTGAACTGGTTCAGTAATACTTAAGTACAATGAATGACTCCCTTGCCTCCTTGCCTCACTTCTCTTAAACTTTCCTGCCTAGATTGACTTTTTCAACCTGCTTGGATATGGTATATTTTATTAGATATCATTAGTGTATGAGACTATGTCAATGTTAAAAAAAAATCAATCTAAATTAAATATCAATATCTACATCACTGGGAATGTAGCAAATAACAGAGGAACGTGATAATTAACAATACAAGCACAATCTAGTTCTTATTTCCAGGTGACAGGGTTGATGGGACAAGACCAGGCAAGATAGCAGGAATGTTCTACACTTGCTTTCTTTAATTTCTTTAATCATTTTTGGAGACTCTTTTCCAGCTGATCTAAATCTCTCTGGCTCAGAGGTATCCAGTAATTGAACACTGAATTCCAGTAGCTCTCTCTCTGGAGGCCTGTGAAAAGGGACAATCACTCTTCAGTGCCACAATACAACGCTTCCTCAATTGTGCCTCAAAATAGTTCTGGCCTTTTATAGCTGTCACATCACATTGTAAACTCCGAGCTAAGTGAATTAACATGCTGTTTTCTCCATCTTCCAAATCATTAATAAAGATGAAACTGAAAAGGGGGAAAATGGACTGGAAATTCAAAAATATTTCCTTAACTTTGAAATCTACTTTACTTTTGAACTCTGAAGGGAATTATAACAGCTTGGTCACTTAATTAATTTAAAAAGAACCTTGATAAGGCACACTCCAACTGTGAAATGCAAAACCTTTCAGTGATAGCCAGAGATGTAAGGGTGGAAGGTACATTTCAAAGCCTCTAGACACTAGAGTCAAACCAGTCAAGCCTAAAGGAAATAAACCCTGACTATTCATTGGAAGGACTGATGTTGAAGCTGAAGCTCCCATACTTTGGCCATCTGATGCTAAGAGCTGACTCTTAGCATCAGATGAAAAGACCCCGATACTGGGAAAGATTGAGAGCAGGAGGAGAAGGGGATGGCAGAGGACAAGATGGTTGGATGGCATCACCGACTCAATGGACATGAATTTGAGTAAACTCTGGGAGATAGTGAAGGACGGAGGAGCCTGGCATGCTGCAGTCCATGGGGTCGCAGAGTCGGACACAACTGAGCCACTGAACAATAAAAAAGTGGAGTAGAAACCCTCTCCCCCTTGGTTCTGACTGCAATCCTACTCCAGTCTCACTTTGCCCAAGATCAGGGAATAACTGAGTAAAGGCACCGTCTCTAGGCTTTCTTTTCCCTCATTAGGCCCAGGGCGACTTTCAGTACATAAAACACACAAAAAGTCTGTACTGGTCTACACCACTTAGAAAGTACCGCATCACATAGTTTCTATGGTCCTTTAATAACGCCCCTTTCGTTATGGATTATTATATGTATTTTACAGAGCAGTAAACTAAGACTCAACGGTCCCAGCCCTTTGCAAGTTCATACTCAGAAGGCAGCAGGGCCAGGTTATAAACATTGAGGGCTTCTGAGGGCAAAAGTCTGTGCTTTTCCATTTAAAATCACATCTTAGTCCCAGCCCACTGGACTGGTTCCTGATTTAGGAGTCGCGCTCCGAAATGGCCCCACATGTACTAGAACACAGGCTGCAAGGGCAGCCACATCTAAACTTTAATCCTGGATCTGCTCCTCACTAGCTGGAAGACTGCTGGAAAATTCCATAAATGAGATTCAGTTTCCTAAGCCATAAACTGGGTATGTTAATAGTGCCAATGAAATAATATAATCAAAGTTGGTAGAGCGATGCCTGGGCCTTCACATAATAAGTGTTCAATAAATATTGACTTCTCTTACTCCTGTAATTAACTGACTGTTCCTCCTCCTCCACACACACACACCCCACCTGGCATTTCTATGTCATCCTAGAGCTACACTGAAGTGTCACTGAGTCTTCTAGTTTAGAAATTAAGGTTAGTGCTGGGCTGACTGGTTCCAAATAGGAAAAGGAGTACGTCAAGGCTGTATATTGTCACCCTGCTTATTTAACTTATATGCAGAGTACATCATGAGAAATGCTGGGCTGGAAGAAGCACAAGCTGGAATCAAGGTTGCCAGGAGAAATATCAATAACCTCAGATATGCGGATGACACCACCCTTATGGCAGAAAGTGAAGAAGAACTCAAAAGCCTCTTGATGAAAGTGAAAGAGGAGAGTGAAAAAGTTGGCTTAAAGCTCAACATTCAGAAAACGAAGATCATGGCATCTGGTCCCATCACTTCATGGGAGATAGATGGGGAAACAGTGGAAACAGTGTCAGACTTTATTTTTTGGGGCTCCAAAATCACTGCAGATGGTGACTGCAGCCATGAAATTAAAAGGCGCTTACTCCTTGGAAGAAAAGTTATGACCAACCTAGATAGTATATTCAAAAGCAGAGACATTACTTTGCCGACTAAGGTCCGTCTAGTCAAGGCTATGGTTTTTCCTGTGGTCATGTATGGATGTGAGAGTTGGACTGTGAAGAAGGCTGAGCGCCAAAGAATTGCTGCTTTTGAACTGTGGTGTTGGAGAAGACTCTTGAGAGTCCCTTGGACTGCAAGGAGATCCAACCAGTCCATTCTGAAGGAGATCAGCCCTGGGATTTCTTTGGAAGGAATGATGCTAAGCTGAAACTCCAGTACTTTGGCTACCTCATGAGAAGAGTTGACTCACTGGAAAAGACTCTGATGCTGGGAGAGATTGGGGGCAGGAGGAGAAGGAGACGACCGAGAATGAGATGGCTGGATGGCATCACTGACTCGATGGACGTGAGTCTGAGTGAACTCCGGGAGATGGTGATGAATAGGGAGGCCTGGCGTGCTGCGATTCATGGGGTCGCAAAGAGTCGGACACGACTGAGCGACTGAACTGAACTGAGCTGAACTGACAAGGTGAGAATTACAATATGGTTTATTTGTATCTTTTAATGTTTCAATTACCCTTGTAAAGGAGAAAAAGCAAATAAAATAGGTAAAACTGCTCTGAGGATTAATATACATGGTTTGTGCTATTCAATAACATTTCACATAAAATTGGCAGGGTGAGAGTCGCTTTACTGTGAGAGGTTATTTGAGAAATCTGAGTAATTACAGAAAAATTATCTGGAATCTGTAACTCTGCCTTGGAGTATGTTCCTTCAATAATTCCCCCCAGATTGGAGCTGAAAGAAGTGTTAGTCATTGTCTATTCCAATATCCTCACAAAAAAGTATTAATGCCCTTTAGAGAGACGGTGACTGGCCCAAGGGCCTTCAGCTTGTTTAGGACCAAACCAGCTTCCTATCTCCTAGCCAGTGGTCTGTTTTCAAGGTGATATTTTATTTTCCAATCTCTTGCTCTCACAGTCCCTGCAAAAAAAATATGGAGTATGAGCTCACAAAAGACCTCATCTAATTGAAATCTTGGCCTCACCTCACCCAGTCTTATATCATATGGAAGGCTTTTGACACATAAGTGACGCTGGAGAGTGAGGTACAGGTTCCTATGGAGAAGGGTGGGGGACAGGTTAGGGTCAGAATAGCTTGATTTGGCAGCCTCTGAAAATTAATATGAAGGCAGAAAACCTTTTTTTTTTTTTTTGGTAGCACTGAGCTCCATTCTTGAAGATAACTTGAAATAAATAGGTATTTGAATGATATCCAGAATTAGACGTTATTAAAGCAGGAAGCAGCTTCAGAGATCAGCTAGTCAAAATGCCTTCTTCTGCGGATGAAGGCTGAGTGCCAAAGAACTGATGCTTTCAAATTGCGGTGCCTGAGAAGACTCTTGAGGGTCCCTTGGACTGAAAGAAGATCAAACCAGTCAATCCTAAAGGAAATCATCCCTGAATATTCACTGGAAGGACTGATGCTGAAGCTGAAGCTCCAATATTTTGGCCACCTGATGCTAAGAGCTGACTCACTGGAAAAGACCCTGCTGCTGGGAAAGATTGAAGACAAAAGGAGAAGGAGGTGGCAGGGGATAAGATGGTTAGACAGCATCACTGACTCAATGGACATGAATTTAGGCAAACTCCGGGAGATAGTGAAGGGCAGGTGAGACTGGCCTGGCGCGCTGCAGTCCACGGGGTCAGGAAGAGTGGCACACAACTTAGCAACTGAGCAACAGCAATAATGGATGAAGAAACTGGGTCCCAGCAGGGAGCAAGCTTGTTCCAGGTTAAATGACAGGAAGTGGCAGGAGTGGGACTCAAGTAGGATTCCTTGCTGCCGCTCCTGCATTGTTTGTTTGTTTTTTTTTAATAGGGAATGATGCCTTCCAATTTTTGAGAGTGTTCTTCAGTTTCCATGTTGGAGAAAGATGAGGTCCCCGCAAGGAAATCCCTGGCTGAGGGAAGCTCCTGGCAAACCAGCTCCCGACTGAGAGCGCCTGGCCTGCACCTGTTCTTCATTTCCTCTATCTGTCCCTGCATCGATATTCTTCACACCCGCAAGCCCGTCACTCACCTAAGAAGGCAGAAGGTGAGACAGTCCCATTGCTGCGTGACACCATGACGCTGATGCCAGTCTCTATGAAGGGCACGGAGAAATCGACCACCTCTGATCGCTCCTCATTGATGGTCAGCGACCCCACTGCCATGTAGGCCCTCTTCATGACCACCTGAGGAAAAAAGGTGCAAGGCTCCAGTTAAGAGTGCCCAGGGAGGTGAAGGGTCAACATGGGGAAAATATTCTGGGCCCTAGAGTGCTTCCCTTTGTATATAGTGGGAACAGTACATTTCATTTACAGTCATCCCTCAGTGTCCCCAGGTACCAATACCAGCCGTGGATACCAACACCTGAGGATCTTTAAGTCCACAGCCAGCCTTCCTTATCTTCAGATTCCACCAACTGCCGCTAGTAAACAGGACAGGATCTGTGGTTGGTTGAATCTCAAGATGCAAAACCCACAGGTAAGGAGGGCCGATGATGTATTTACTGAGAAAAATCCATGCATAAATAGAGCCACACAGTTTAAACCTATGTTGTTCAAGAGTCAACTATGCTATTTTGTATTTTCTAGATAGCAGCTGGGGGGCAGGGGGAGGGGGAGGTGGCGGGGAGGTTCCCTGGTGGCTCAGTGCTAAAGAATTCGCCTGCCAATGCAGGAGACGAGAGTTCGATCCCTGGGTCAGGAAGATACCCTGGAGAAGGAAATGGCAACCCACTCCAGTATTCTTGCCTGGGAAATTCCATGGACAGGGGAGCCTGGCAGGCTACAGTCCATAGGGTAGCAAAAGTGTTGGACACGACTGAGCGGCTAAACAAACAACAACAGCAGGAAGCTGCTGTATAGTGTAGGTAGCTCAGCTTAGAGCTCTGTGATCACCTAGAGGGGTGGGATGGAGGGTGATAGGGAGGCAGAAGAGAGAGAGGGGACATAGGTTTACATATAACTGATTCATGATGTTATACAGCAGAAATGAACACAATATTGTAAAAGCAGTTATACTACAATAAAAAATGCTGATTGTGAAATAAGCATTTTTTATATTGGATGAAATAAATGAAACATGGAAACGGCCCTTAACTCCTGACACTCACCTCTCCAATCATACCATTCCAGGTTCCATTGATTTTCTTCCCATGCTTGCCGTTGGTAACCAGGTAAAGATCATAGGTGAACTTCACAGATTTAGAAATCTTCTTAAGGATATCAATACAGAACCCCTTGCAGCACTTTTTGATGTAACCTGGCTCTTCATCTGTTTTATTTCTAACCAGGTAAAGAAGAAAAAACAACAAAAACCAGACTTTTATACAAGAGGCAAAATATTACCCTTTGCCATTAAAACTCCACCCACAAAGCAGGCACCCCTTCACAGTTCAGCACAATTTATATCAGGCCTGAATGAAGACAGAAATCAGAACACAGAACTAAAATAATCTCATTATCTCATCACACTGGACCATGTTTTCTTATAATTTTCAATGTTCCTTTGAAGTATAAAATGCATCAGGAAAGTACAGATATCCCAGCACCTTAGAGGCCTCTTGATCTCCCTTCCAGACCCTTTCCACCCTTGCCAAAAACGAACCATTATCATGACTTCTAACATTATAAGATAAGTTTTATCTATTTCCCAAAATGTTTCTAAATCTCACAATGTCAGGACATGCTGACCGGAAAAAACATCTTTCAAAGCCAATGTAAATATAAATCTCCATGAACTTGAATCTCATGGAAACCCAGGCAAAGCCTCAGAAATGATAACAGGTTTAGCAGCAATTCTCCCGGGTCATGATCTGGATAGAACCAGATGCCAGACCACAGGGCTGCCAGAAACCCCATCACTCAACAGTAACAGGATTCAGACACGGTGCCCAGTTGATTCTGTGTCTCGGATCCCAGCCTGGTGCCAACGGCTGGGGCCAATCTGACTGTCCCAGGCCCCACTCCCTCCCCAGAGCCCTGGGGAAGGTGACATACTCGGAGATGATGCGCTTTTGGCAGGGGACCGTGTTCCTCATGCAGGTTCCACTCAGAGGGTCCACGCTCTCCACAATGACGAATGGGGCTTCCTCCAGTGTCACGATGCTCAGGTGGTCATCCTCCTGCTCTTCCGTCTCAGGACACATCCGGGGCCACACGTAGTACTTCATCTGCAGGGACTTGTCTTTCCACTTCCCTACCTGCACAGGGGTAAAGGAAAGACTCAGAAACCACTGGCAGAGACAGGCTGGCCTCTCCTCACGTCACCCAGTCAGCTGTTAGACGAAGGTGAAAGATGCTGGCTTTGTCCGTAGTAGAGAGACGGATCCTCCTTAGACCATGTGCTCAGGAAGAGAATATGGTGTCTGGATCTAAGGAAGGCTGCTGCTGCTGCTGCTGCTGCTGCTAAGTCGCTTCAGTCATGTCTGACTCTGTGCGACCCCATAGATGGCAGCCCACCAGGCTCCCCCGTCCCTGGGATTCTCCAGGCAAGAACACCGGAGTGGGTTGCCATTTCCTTCTCCAATGCATGAAAGTGAAAAGTGAAAGGGAAGTCGCTCAGTCGTGTCTTGACTCTTTGCGACCCTGTGGACTGCAGCCTACCAGGCTCCTCCGTCCATGGGATTTTCCAGGCAAGAGTACTGGAGTGGGGTGCCGTTGCCTTCTCTGTCTAAGGAAGGCAGGATATTCACTTACTCACCCATGTACAAAACGTGAAAAGAGGGCCTACTATTGCTGGATACGCTGCTAAGCCCCAGGGCTCAAAGAAGCCCTGCCCTTCATCAAGCTCACATGGAGTGAAGGAGTCAAGGTGTAATCAAATGTTTACGGTGCCCAGTGACAAGTGCAAAGACTGATGCCTGCCCAGTGCTGGGAGCAGGCCAGAGCTGCCGGCCTGGAGTGCCTGCCGGTGTTTCCTCCTTAACTATAGTGAGGAGTGGGATGATGAGAGCGGAGTGTACTTCTGGAAAGGTCAACAGAGCGACTGCAGCAAATAATCCAGAAGGATGTGTTTTGGCCCGTGCCAGAGGTCTAGGGGGAAGCCATGTGGACAACTGGGTGGATCTGAATTGGAATAAAACGGTGAGTCAGGATGAAAGACTAGAGCACAGCTTGCCTGGGGACGGAAGTGTGGTCGTGGGGGTGATCAGTGTCACAGGTCAATGCAGATGCACACCTGCTGGGCTGGGTGGGTGCCCCGGGGGGAATCAGAGAGGTCTCTCTGTGAGCTGTCACATGGGGCCGTGTGCCCCCATGTCACACACTCCAGCATAAAGGTGGGTGCCCCTGGCATCAGGCACATGGTGGCCCTGCTGCCAGGCACTGGGAGAAATGTGTGGGTTCCATTCCTTTTTAAAAGAGCCGTTCATTGCTATTTTTATAATAGAATCCGCACGCCTTGTTGGTAAGATTCTTGCTCTCACTGTATCATTGAATTTACTGAAGAAAAAGCAAACACCTTTTAATTTTCTATAACCAAACATCTTCAATTAGCAGCAGGAATTATAGATGGCAAGTTCCTGCATTTTCTCAGTCTATAATTTGCTCCATGCAGCAAAGCAAATTAGTAGCACAGGTGAGGCTCCAAAACTACAGAACGACGTAATTTATGAACCTCGAAAACCAACAAGGAGCAATAAATGGGCAGGACTGCATGCACTTCCAAGCAAACGGGCTTAGATTTCCACATTAATACAAAACTCAAAGCCACTTCTTTGTTCCTGCGTTTGTCTACACCTCAGTTTCTACCTAGTGCCTCCCTGCTGCTGCTGCCGCTAAGTCGCTTCCCTAGCTGTGGTCTATACCTCTCCCAAAAACGTCTGGTGGGTATTGCCTACTTTCATGCCCAAGTTAGGCTGCCTAGCCACCGCCTCTGTTCTCCTGTGTCGTCTAGCATGGGCAGTGGCTTGGTGGCCTGGCCTCTCTTGTTTGGCATTAACCTTGATGCTAGTTTTATTCCAAGAGTGTCAGCCACGTTTCACGTTGTTCAGAATTAGGCCCTGAGGCAAACATGGCTTCCCTTTACACATCTAGTCTCTTCCATACTGCTGGTCCTGACTTTGATGCAAGTTTGTTTTTCTCCATATTGATAAGACTATTCATTTCTAAAATGAAAATGTCCAAATAGCTTCATATTGCTAAGACCACTTATTTCTAAAACAAAAATGTCCATGTGGAGATCTTAATAATGCCTTTTGTGTGCGATATGGGGGAGGTGGGGCTTGAAGAAGGGAGGCCCAGCCCTGGGGGGCTGATGACATTGGGTCATGGCCCTGTCCACGCAGCCGTAGTTACCCCAGTGGCCAAATTGACATTTTCTGCATGTTCCATTATGTGAAAAAGATTGGGAAGCCCCAAAGTATCTATTTCTATTTTTTCACTGCTGCTGTGTTACCCCAATAGTCTCCCTGAATTTCTTCTTTAAGCCCAAATGTATTCTCTTCCATCTTTATTGCTAGTCCAATGATCTGGAAGCCTATTTTGGGATCACTGTGAGCAACATCAAACCTCACATAACGTGTTGCTAGCATCTGCCATGGACACTGCTGCCAGACAGATCTTCTTAAAACATCGTATCATCATATAATTCCTATTCAAAAATTTCAACAGCCTTCCACAACTCTCAGGATTGTGTCCAGGCTTCTCACCTAGATGGTCGAAGTTTGGGCATTGAATCTAATCTATCCTGGTACTGTTAACTTCACTATTTTGAAACATACCTCTCTTGTTAAAATCAGAAAAGGAAATCAGTTTAGGACATTCACATAGGTTAATCAGGAACAGGTTTCAACAAGTTGGCTGCATTTTCTTTTCTGACAGCTTCGCTGTATCAATGAAACAAAAATGCTGCAGACATAGCATGCTGGCAAGTTTTTTCATGAAACTTGTGAACAAGAAGGAACATAATACAGATCCTTATATACTTGATAGATTTGAAAGGAGTCTAAAATCTATACCCAAAGAGAAAAAAAAAAAATACAAGATCATTTAATGAATCAGTGCTAACACAGAAAAAGGTCTCTAGCAACATGTCTGGAGACTCTGTTTTTAGAAGTGGCCTGTATAGTGTTTTAGAAAACAAAATAAAAGTCATGCTCACCCAGTTGCAGATAACACAAACTAGAATGGATAGAAGATAGACTGCAATGCAGAATTAAGGTAGGAAGCAACACAAATTCACTGGAATAATGGATTGAATGAAATGGAACAAAATTCAACAGTATTTATACTAATGTCTAGCATTCAGATTTTTTAAAGCAACTGTACAGTACTGAAAAGGAACTATTTCAAGGAACAGCAGTCTACACAAGCTATTGCCATTAAAAATGGGATATTTCCAGACTTTAGAACATTCAGCACCCAGGGTGAGGGGAGGGAGTAGGTGATTCTACCCAGGTCTGTGTGTTCATCATATCACAGCTGGAGAGCTAGGTTCTGATCCTGCAGTTCTATGATCCATCGGTTTTCATTTACTATCTCATTCTCATTTCCCTAGCAATCATGTGCTCACACAGTCTCCTCTAGCACTCTTTTCCCCAACTTCCTGTCAAGCTTGCTGGATCACATCTGTGCTTCACTTCAATGCAACACAACTGACATCAACTGCACATCAGTTCTGTGCCAGGCACTGAGTTACGTGCTCGAGAAAATAACACCGGGCAATGCTTACTGAGGGCTTAGTATGTGCTGGGTACCAAACACATCCAGGAATCTCATGAATTGTCACAGTGAGCTTGTGAGATGGAGGCTGCAACTTAAGGTCTCATTTTACAAGTGAGAGCAGAGGGTTCTGATGACTTGCTCATGGTATCAAGGTAAGTGAGCACAGTGTTGGCTCTGAAGCTGACCAGCCTGACTCCAGAGCCTGGGCTCCCACCCACCACTGCTTCTAGGAAAATGGACTGCTTCTAGGAAAATGAAGGAGTAAGACATGGTCCTTTGTCCTTCCAGGACAGTCTCCTGGGGAAAGACACTGTGCTAAGTTCCTTCAGTCATGTCTGACTCTTTGAGACCCTATGAATTGTAGCCTGCCATGCTCCCCCGTCCACAGGATTCTCCAAGCAAGAACACTGTAGTGGGTTGCCATGCCCTCTTCCAGGGGATCTTACTAATACAGGGATCGAACCTGAGTCTCTTACGTCTCCTGCATTGGCAGGTGGGTTCTTTACTGTTAGCCTCATCTGGGAAAGCACTCAGTCAGTTCAGTCGCTCAGTCATGTCCAAATCTTTGTGACCCCATGGACTGCAGCACACCAGACTTCCCTGTCCATCACCAACTCCCAGAGCTTGCTCAAACTCGTGTCCATTGAGTCGATGATGCCATCCAACCACCTTATCCTCTGTCATCCCCTTCTCCTCCTGTCTTCAATCTCTCCCAGCATCAGGGTCTTTTTCAATGAGTCAGTTCTTTGCACCAGGTGGCCAAACTATTGCAGTTGCAGCTGCAGGATCAGTCCTTCTGATGAATATTCAGGACTGATTTCCTTGAGGATTGACTGGTTTGATCTCCTTGCAATCCAAGGGACTCTAAAGAGTCTTCTCCAATACCACAGTTCAAAAGCATCAATTCTTCAGCACTCAGCTTTCTTTACAGTCCAACTATCACATCCATACCTGACTACTGGAAAAATCATAGCTTTGACTAGATGGACCTTAGTCAGCAAAGTAGTCTCTGCTTTTTAATATGCTGTCTAGGTTGGTCATGGGTTTTCTTCCAAGGAGTAAGTGTCTTTTAATTTCATGGCTGCAATCACCATCTGCAGTGGTTTTGGAGACCCCCCAAAATAAAGTCTCTCAGTGTTTCCATTGTTTCCCCATCTATTTGCCATGAAGCGATGGGACTGGATGTCATGATCTTTGTTTTTTGAATGTTGAGTTTTAACCCAACTTTTTCACTCTCCTCTTTCACTTTCATCGACGCTCTTTAGTTCTTCATTTTCTGCCATAAGCGTGGTGTTATCTGTGTATCTAAGGTTATTGCTACTTCTCCTGGCAATCTTGATTCCAGCCTGTGCTTCATCCAGCCCAGCATTTCTCATGATGCACTCTGCATATAAGCTAAATAAGCAGGGTGACAACAATCAGCCTTGATATACTCCTTTCCCAATTTGGAACCAGTTTGTTGTTCCATGTCTGGTTCTAACTGTTGATTCTTGACCTGCATACATATTTCTCAGGAGGCAGATAAGGCGGTCTGGTATTTCCATCTCTTTCAGAATTT
The DNA here is from genome assembly GCA_006410635.1 of Cephalophus harveyi. Lineage (NCBI taxonomy): Eukaryota > Metazoa > Chordata > Mammalia > Artiodactyla > Bovidae > Cephalophus > Cephalophus harveyi. The sequence goes on from SJYT01021522.1 coordinate 200,723, forward strand.
TCCACAGTCTGTTGTGATCCACACAGTCAAAGGCTTTGCCATAGTCAATAAAGCAGAAGTAGATGTTTTTCTGGAACTCTCTGGCTTTTTCTATGGTCCAGTGGATGTTGGCAATTTGATCTCTGGTTCCTCTGCCTTTTCTAATCCAGCTTGAATATCTGGAAGTTCATGGTACATATACTGTGAAGCCACAGTTGGAGAATTTTGAGCATTACGTTGCTAGCATGTGAGATGAATGCAACTGTGTGGTAGTTTGAATACTTTGGCATTGGCTTTCTTTGGGATTGGAATGAAAACTGACCTTTTTCAGTTCTGTGGCCACTGCTGAGTTTTCCAAATTTGCTGGCATATTGAGTGCAGCACTGTAACAGCATCATCTTTTAGGATTTGAAATAGCTCAGCTGGAATTCCATCACCTCCACTAGCTTTGCTCATAGTGATGCTTCCTAAGGCCCATTTGACTTTGAATTCCAGGATATCTGGCTCTAGGTGAGTGATCACACCATCGTGGTTATCTGGATCATGAAGATCTTTTCTGTATAGTTCTTCTGTGTATTCTTGCCACCTCTTCTTAATATCTTCCGCTTCTGTTAGGTCCATACCATTTCTTTCCTTTATTGAGCCCATCTTTGCATGAAATGTTCCCTTGGTATCTCTAATTTTCTTGAAGAGATCTCTAGTCTTCCCCATTCTATTCTTTGCATTGATCACCAAGGAAGGCTTTTTTTTTCTTTTTTTTTTTTTATCTCTCCTTGCTGTTCTTTGGAACTCTGCATTCAAATGGGTATATCTTTCCTTTTCTCCTTTGCCATTTGCTTCTCTTCTTTTCTCAGCTGTTTGTAAGGCCTCCTGAGACAACCATTTTGCCTTTTTGCATTTCTTTTTCTTGGGGATGGTCTTGATCACTGCCTCCTGTACAACGTCAGGAACCTCCAGCCATAGTTCTTCAAGCATTCTATCAGATCCAATCCCTTGAATCTATTTCTCACTTCCACTGTATAATTATAAGGGATTTGATTTAGGTCACACCTGAATGGTCTAGTGGTTTTCTCTACTTTCTTCAATTTAAGTTTGAATTTGGCAATAAAGAGTTCATGATCTGAGCCACAGTCAGCTCCTGGTCTCGTTTTTGCTAACTGTATAGGGTTTCTCTACCTTTGGCTGCAGAGAATATAATCAATCTGATTTCAGTATTGACCATCTGGTGGGGTCCATGTGTGGAGTCTTCTCTTGTGTTATTGGAAAAGGGTGTTTGCTATGACCAGTGCATTCTCTTGGCAAAACTGTGTTAGCTTTTGCCCTTTTTCATTTTGTACTTCAAGGACAAATTTGCCTGTCATTCCAGATATCTCTTGACTTCTTACTTTTGCATTCCAGTCCCCTATGATGAAAAGGACATCTTTTTTGGGTGATAGTTCTAGAAGGTCTTGTAGGTCTTCCTAGAACCATTCAACTTCAGCTTCTTCAGCATTACTGGTTGGGGCATAGACTTGGATTACTGTGATATTGAATGGCTTGCCTCAGAAATGAACAGATATCATTCTGTTGTTTTTGAGATTGCACCCAAGTGCTGCATTTCAGACTCTTTTGTTGACTATGAGGGCTATTATAAGGGCTACTATGAGGGAAAGACACTAGCTCCTGACAATAGTATCAAGTCAGGCTTTGCTAATTACCCTAATAAAAGGTATTAAAAAATTACTCTGGGATTCAGAGTAGAAGTGACTATTTCTGAAAGTGTCCGGGAATATTTTGACCAGGACCCTTTCTTAAAGCTGGGCCTTGAAATGGAAGTGATGGCTTAGTGGATGAAGAGCAGTTTATCTGCTGAAATAAAAGCAAGAGCAAAGATGCAGATTCCTGAAGGTGCTCCATGTAGAGACTAAAGATGGCCCTTCACGTGTGTGGAGAGGAGTATTGGTCTTGCTCAGTTCTCTTCCTTACAGATCCACTTCCCCCACAGAGAAGATCACTGATCCTCCTGACACCCAGCTGGCCTGCACCCATCTCTTCCCAACTCACTGCTCAATGGCTTCAGGTTGGTGGTTTGAAACTAGTCATGGGCACCATGAAATTGGGGCTTCCTCTGCCCACTCCCGGGGCCTCCCTGGTGGCTCAGAGGTTAAAGCGTCTGCCTCCAATGTGGGAGACCTGGGTTCGATTCCTGGATCAGGAAGATCTCCTGGAGAAGGAAATGGTAACCCACTCCAGTATTCTTGCCTGGAGAATCCCATGGACGGAGGAGCCTGGTAGGCTACAGTCCACGGGGTCACAAAGAGTCAGACACGACTGAGCGACTTCACCTTCACCTGCCCACTCCCTGCACACAGATATGTAAACACATGGACTTTCAAGGTGGTTCAGTGGTAAAGAATCTGCCTGCCAATACAGCAAACATGGGTTCAATCCCAGGGTCAGGAAGATCCCAAAGTAGCACCCCTCTTCCAGTATTTTAGCCTGAAAAATTTCCATGGACAGAAGAGCCTGGCAGGCTATAATCCACAGGGTTGTGAAGAGTCAGACATTACTGAGTGACTGAGCATGCATGCATTGCTCACCCAGACCCCCAGACGCTAAACATTTACCAGCTCACCACTGCCCAGTGTAACTAAATCATTATTTCACACTCTTTACTACCTTCTTTAGTGACTTCTTAGATATCTTGTCTCCCAAATGAAATTCTGAACATGTCCCTAAGTATTACTATGACTGTGGACACATTTCTGTAACTCTCTAAGCTCCAGCTTCCACATCTGTAAAATATGGAGTAATTTCTAGGTGCTTTCTTAATATTCTCATGCTCCCAAGATCTCTTTAGGACACAGGCTCCCTACTACATTTCCATCTGATGAGAGACCAGTAAAAAGGTGTTCTTAGAGATTATTTCTTAAAGGGAGAGAAGTATCTGACCTGTGTCTACAGAAGATTAGCTTGTCTTACAGTTGTGATTCTCTTTTCTTGATTGTTTCTTCAAGGATGATGACAGTGGGAAGGAAATTAAAAAATTCCTTTAGGACTGAAAGGAGAACCAGGTTTAAAAAAAAACACAATTCTGCTATGAATATCAGATTTGCAACGCCAATACACAGTTCATTTCAGTTCAGTCGCTCAGTCGTGTCCAACTCTTTGCGACCCCATGAATCGCAGCACGCCAGGCCTCCCTGTCCATCACCAACTCCCGGAGTTCACTCAGACTCATGTGCATTGGGCCAGTGATGCCATCCAGCCATCTCATCCTCTGTCGTCCCCTTCTCCTCCTGCCCCCAATCCCTCCTTGCATCAAAGTCTTTTCCAATGAGTCAACTCTTCGCATGAGGTGGCCAAAGTACTGGAGTTTCAGCTTTAGCATCATTCCTTCCAAAGAAATCCCAGGGCTGATCTCCTTCAGAATGGACTGGTTGGATCTCCTTGCAGTCCAAGGGACACTCAAGAGTCTTCTCCAACACCACAGTTCAAAAGCATCAATTCTTTGGCACTCAGCCTTCTTCACAGTTCAACTCTCACATCCATACATGACTACTGGAAAAACACAGTACTCATGTTTAAAAATGTATTTGCTGTTTGCTGTTGTTTTAGTTGCCAAGTTGTATCTGACTCTGCATCCCATGGACTGCAGCCAACCAGGCTCTTCTATCCATGGAATTGTCCAGGCAACAATACTGGAGTGGGATGCTATTTCCTTCTCCAAGGGATCTTCCCAACCCAGGGATCAAACTGCATCTCCTGAATTGCAGGCTGATTCTTTACTGCTGGGCCACCAGGGAGGCCCAAAGAATGTGTTTAGTTACCACAAATTGTTGGGTTAAAAATGTTACAGAAAATCCCAAATGAACTTCTTGGCCAACCCAATAGTTACCTCAACTTCTTTGTGAAGCAAGACTGTTAGAAACAACTAAACAAATAAAGTTAACATAGGGACTATTTAGGTGGAAGAATAAGGTATGTTTTAAGCAATTCTTTCAAGAGGGGGAAAGTATGGTGAAAACATTATAAATGGGTTGTGAAAGTAAATTCAGAAAGAGAAGCCTGAGTTTCTGAAAGGAAAAATCTTGAAGTCTTTTCTAGGATGGCTGAACCAGCATGAATATATCATCTTGGAAATGCAGAGAGTAGGAGGAAATGAAATAAACAGGAAATATTTCAGAGAAAATCCAGTGAGAAAAGCTGAATGAAAAATTTATAGTCAAGGAGTAAAATATGTTCAGGAGAAAGAAAAATCCTTAAGAAATAATGAAGAAAATGTCTGTAAAGCGCCCTGAATTCCTCAGAGGGCGGCACTAAGCAAACATCATCTCCACAAACACATTTAACAACATCATCTGTCTATAAAAAATGCAGTTCCCTGCCACAGTAACATTTCAGAAGATCTCTGGAGACCTGAAATCATCTTCCTCAAGAGAAAAAAAAAAAATCTCTGATTAGTTTTCGCAGGGAAACACGAAGTCATTTCGAGGGTTTTTGATCAGTTCTCACAGTACAAGTTGAACACCTGTTCGGCCGGGGAGTCTCCTCAGAAGAAAGTCTGCCTCACAAAACTATAGCATGTTATGCCATAAGCCTTCCCTCAGGAAAATTCTAGAACCAATCTGCGTTGATTTGAGACGTCAAAGTCTTCCTTCTGCTTTAGAGTTCCTCCACCAGCAGCAGTGAAGGTGGCAGCCGTCGGCACCCGGGGACAGGCAGGGAACATATTCTTTCTGGAAGTCCCTGGGTCTGTCCCCCGGGGGAATGTGTCCTCGTGGAGAAGGAGAGGGGCCCAGGCAGGGCTGCTCTGAAGGCTGCTGCAGTCCCTGCTCAGAGAGCAGAGGGCATCGCTCTTCCCGGACGCCCTCTCTCATCTACAGGCAAAGCCATCTCTCAAGATTCTGGAACAAAAGCACTTATTAAAGCCTCTTTAAGCATCAGAGGTTATTTTTCCCAAATCAGAGCATTTTTTGTTTCTGGCTGGAGATGACATCTGGATCTCACACCAAATGCTTGGTGCTTATTTGAAGCCTTCTTCTGACTGTTGGAATACAAAATTTCAAACTACAAGGCATTTCCCTGGGCAAATGGAAGGGACCGGCATAGTCCATGCCAGGCGATGGGAAATCTGCACCTCCGTCCCATCCCAAAGCGACGTCCATCAGGCAGCTGTCCCTGACTGTGGGTGGGGGTTGCCCTGGGGCAGGCCTGAGACTCCCAACAGGACAGAAATCTGAGGAGAGCAGGGCACTCCTGTTTCTTCTCCCCTAAAGCTACGCCAACTCATTGGAAAAGACCTTGAAGCTGGGAAAGACTGAGGGCAAAAGGAGAATGGAGTGGCAGAGGATGGGATGGTTGGATGGCATCACTGACTCAGTGGGCATGCATTTGAACAAACTTGGGGAGATAGTGAAGGACAGAAGAGCCTGGCATGTTGCAGTCCATGGGGTCACGAAGTCAGACATGACTTAGTGGCTGAACAAGAGCAAAGCTACGCATCTTAGCTCTGAGGATTTTCAAAGGTTGAGTATCTGATAACACTTCATTTTGCTCATTCCTGGTAACCAAGTGAATTTCTGGTGTATAATCATCCCTCTATATTCACACAGAATACACATACATTTGAGGAAGGAGTATATGTGAGCATGTCTGTGTTTTTCCAAAATCAGACTGTAGTAGACACGTCTCTGCAGATTTGCTTTTTCCACTTAATTATATGCCATGGACTTCCTTCCAACCCAATAGATGGCAGACCTAATTCTTTTTAATAGCTGCATGCCTGCATGTGTGCTTAGTCACTTCAGTTGTGTCTGACTCTTTATGAACCTATGTACTGTGGTCTGCCAGGCTTCTCTGTCCATGAGATTTTCCAGGCAAGAATACTGGAGTGGGTTGCCATGCCCTCCTCCAGGGGATCTTCCCAACCCAGGGATCGAACCTACATCTCCTGCGTCTCCTTCACTGTTCCCCCAAGGGATCTTCCCAACCCAGGGATCGAACCTACATCTCCTGCGTCTCCTTCACTGTAAGCGGATTCTTTATGCTCAGTAACCAGGGAAGCCGTTTAGCTGCACAGTACTTCCTAATAATGAATGCACCCTAATTTATCCAGTCATACCTTTATTGATAAATATTTAGGATGTTCCCCAAAAATTTAACCAAAACACATGGTGCGTATCTTGGTACATCCAAAGCATCAATTCCTAGTAATAAAAAAGCAGAATGAAAATGTGCTTGATGTTGCCAGAAAGAATACTCTTTACTAAAGTTTTAGAATGACTGAAGTTCCTATCAGCAAAGCACAAGAGTGCACCTGGCTAACATTCTTGCCAGCACTAGCTTGTCATCCCTATTTAATGTTTGCTAATCTGAAAAATTAAAAAATGGTATCTAACTGCTCTAATTTTCATCTCCTTGACTCGCAATAGACCAGAGCACCTTTGCACACCTATTTCGATTTTCCTCTTTAACCTTCTGTTCACATTTTTCACCCATTTTCTATTGAGTTGTTTGTCTTTCCTATCTGTTCATAGGGAGCTGTGATATACAGCATGACAGGAACCCTTCATACTTGAAATATTCTTTGTACTTGCAATATTCTTCTATTCTAACATTTGTCTTCTGACTGTTTTTGGTAAATTTTTATGCACAAAATTTTACTTTTGGTTTGTCTTTTGAAGTAAAATATGACCAACCTAGACAGCATATTCAAAAGCAGAGACATTACTTTGCCAACAAAGGTCCATCTAGTCAAGGCTATGGTTTTTCCAGTGGTCATGTATGGATGTGAGAGTTGGACTGTGAAGAAAGCTGAGCACCGAAGAACTGATGCTTTTGAACTGTGGTGTTGGAGAAGACTCTTGAGAGTCCCTTGGATTGCAAGGAGATCCAACTGGCCCATCCTAAAGGAGATCAGTCCTGGGTGTTCATTGGAAGGACTGACGTTGAAGCTGAAACTCCAATACTTTGGCTACCTCATGCGTAGAGCTGACTGATTTGAAAAGACCCTGATGCTGGGAAAGATTGAGGGCAGGAGGAGAAGGGAATGACAGAGTATGAGATGGTTGGATGGCATCACCAACACAATGGACATGGGTTTGGGTGGACTCTGGGAGTTGGTGATGGACAGGGAGGCCTGGCATGCTGCGGTTCGTGGGGTTGCAGAGAGTCGGACACAACTGAGTGACTGAACTGAACTGAACTGAATGCCTCTTTTAACATAGAATGTTTGGTTTCATACTCTTACTTTAAAAAAAATTTACCTCCTCTCATAGTGTTTTTTTTTTTGTTTGTTTGCTTTTTAATATTTGTAAGTGTTATTTGCAATACTAATTTAAACATAGAGCCAGGAATAAATAATAAAACAGCTAACATTATAGGATGAAATATATATGCTATGAACCTTAACAATGGAAAATAACTAAAAGGGACTGGGAAGAAATATAAAAGTACAAATTTGTTTTAGGTGTGACTCTAGAGTATAGCATAAGTTGGCTTTTGCTTTACAAGCCAACCTGAAAGCCTTTATTAAGAACTAAATTTTGCTCATTTATATTAATTAATATGATGTATTTGGCTTTGTTGCTATAATATTTCAGTCTTTACTGTTTTTTATTTTTAAGGATAGTTGACTTACAATACTGTATTAGCTTCAAGCACATAGCAAAGTGACTCAGTTATATTTCTTCAGATTATATTCCATTATAGGTTATTACAAGATGCTGAATATAATTCCCTGTGCTATAGGTAGGTCCTTGTGGCTTATTTATTTTATGTGCAGTAGTTTATATCTGTTAATCCCATACTCCTAACTTGTCCCTGCTTCCCTCCCTCTCCCCTTTGGTAACCACAAGTTTGTTTTCTCTGTCTCCTCCCAGTGTTCTTTGTTCTTCCGTTTTGCACGAGCTTTTTCTGTACTGTGCATGGTAGCTTTGCTTTCAGGGTTGCACAATCTTTCCTCCATCATCTCCTTCCCTGCTTCTCAAATGCTCTGCAGTCTTCCCAGCCCTCCTCGGGTCTCAGGACCACCACGATGCTGTGCCTGGCCACCCTACCCAGAGAAGAACCTCGATGTAATCTTCCATCATCATTTTGTGGGTCAGCTGCTCCCCTGGGTAGTTACATTAAAATGTTAGCTATAGTTTGATTCACAAATTCCTTTCTCTGAATGTATCTTTAAGCACTGGAGGGCAAAGACTATATTATTGACCTCTTTCTGTCCGTTGTACTGGTTTGAACAAGTATATTCTCGGTAAATTATTGATTGTGTGTTCTTGGTAAATTATGATGTCACTAAGGGGAAAAATATTTCATATCCTCAGAAAGCCCCCAGGGCTAGATATCAGTCCAGTGTTCTTCCATGGAGAGGCTTTAGGAGGTAGGAGGTGCCCCACACACTGCGTCTCTCGATTCTGTCTCTAGATTATAACGGTGCCCTGGACAGACTCAGCTCCATGTGGATGGCTGTACATACAACCACGTTATCTACCGCGTACATCCTCTCATCACGTGGATACTCAGCGATGTCTAAGATCTAGAAAGCTATGGTCTCGAAAAAAATGTGTTAGAAAATAATTTCCAAACTCAAATTTGATCTGTGACTGCCCTGATCTTTGAAACTTACTAAGCTGGGAGTGGGGGCTCTGGACACACACAGCCATCCAGCCTCTCTTGCCTGGCACCTGTGTGTGTCTCCCAGAGGCACTGAGAGTCAGTTGTCATCGCAGGCCTCAGCTGCTCTCCCCGGCTGACTCCAGCCCCTCTGAGAGAGCCCGGGGCTCCCCGGGGTTCATGCAGACCCACTGCTGCTGCTGGTCGTGGCTGTCTGCGTGGTCCCTGTTCTCTATGGTTTCTCCCTCCATCTCTCCTGCTCTGAGAGTGAAGGAATGGAGAAGCGGCATGCTGGGGTAGAATCTGGGTCCAGGAATGGAAGGTGCTAATTCCCTCGGCACCAGACGACAGCTACGGTCATTTCAGATAACACCGTGAGGAGAGATTGCGATGGCATTAGAGTCACTGTGGCTACTCTAGGCTAGGCCCTGTGCCAGGCACCTCACAGACTGATGGCATTCCACTAGCACCAACTCCGATAGGTGAGTATTGTTATGAAAAACTGAGGCTCATCAAGGGTCTAGCTATAACGGTCCCCAACCTTTTTGGCACAGGATTGGTTTCGTGGAAGATGATTTTTCCAGGGACAGGGGTAGAGGAGGGATGGTTTCAGGATCATTCAAGTGCGTTACATCTATTGTGCACTTTATTTCTATTATTATTATATCAGCTCCACCCCAGATCATCCGGCATTAGATCTTGGAGGTTGGGGACATCTGGTTTAGGACGTTATTGCTGATCTGTTTGACTCCGGAAGCCCAAGTTTCTTGCATCGTGCCATGTTGCCAGGAGACTATTTTTGACCTCCTTACTCCTTCCCTTCTGTGATTCTAGGAGGGAAGAGGCTGGAGAAGAGTCTGTTTCAGCTCCACAGCCTCCCACTTTCATCTCAGCCTGCAGAAACTGGGGTTGACAGTTGTGTCTGAAGACTTTACACCAAGTGTCAGCCCAAGTCTGCTGGGAGTGGGGGACATCGACAGGATCGTGGCAGGTGGTTGTGGGAGGCAGGACACAGGCAAGCTGTGTGACCTCTGGGGAGTGATTCCGTCTCTGGGCATGGTGTGTGGTGGTTTTACACAACCAGTATTTGCTATTTTTCTCCTTCTCCTCCTCCTCGCTGTTGCTATCACTTCTGCTCCCAGAAACATTAGCGCAGCTCCTCAGCATGACCGCTCTCCTCTCAGAAACATGGCTTCCCTCATGCAACGGGAAATGTTAAACCACTCCAACTTCTCAAATCCTCAACTTGACGTGTTTCAAAATGTCAGAGTAAACTCTGCAATTCTTCCAGTTTCACGCAATATTTTCATTCAGGTGCAAATAAAATAGACCATGAGAATAAAATTGCTATGATCCTTCTAGGTTTACCTGAGGCCTTGAACCCAACGAATGCCATCTAGCCAGATGTTCCTCTCCCACAAGCTCCTCCCTGGGGCAAGATGGATAGTTTAGAAAAGATAGTAATTCTTTTAAATCAGAGGATATTGTAAATAGTTTGCTAAATAGGCTCAAATAGGCTGAAGGATATATCATGTTTTCCACTAGTATCTGATGCCTTCCCGCCCTGAGGGTTGGAAACTTCTCAAGTTGACTATTGCTCCTTGGACAGCAACCCTCGGAGTCCATTCCAGGACTTAGAGGGGCTCAGTTACCGAGACCTGAGCTCCACCTTCTCCTCTGATCCACTTTTCCCCTGCTCCCCAAAAGGCCCCTCTTCTTGAACATAAAAACTGGGTCCTGAACCATCTTCTCTTGAACTTCATCAGCACCAATCTGTGTCCCACCTTCTTTGAATCAACTTTCTCCTGTATTGTGGGGCTCCAGACATGTGTGCAACCCACCCAAGGCTTTGGTTGCTTGAGAACACAGTTGAACACAGATGCTGATGGACTGACTAACATATGAGGGTGGATTCATGACCTGCTGGGGGGACTTGGCTACAGGCTTTAGTCATGGACATTACTTACCATCAGGTTCCCCTCTCATTGCTACCTTGACCCTGGATTACAAGCTGGTAGGATAGAGCAATGGCACCCCACTCCAATACTCTTGCCTGGCAAATCCCATGGACAGAGGAGCCTGGTAGGCTGCCATCCATGGGGTTGCGAAGAGTTGGACACAACTGAGTGACTTCACTTTCACGTTTCACTTTCATGCATTGGAGAAGGAAATGGCAACCTGCTCCAGTGTTCTTGCCTGGAGAATCCCAGGGATGCAGGAGCCTGGTGGGTTGCACAGAGTCGGACACGACTGAAGTGACTCAGCAGCAGCAGCAGCAGGATAGGGCAAAAGTCCACAGTGCCAGAAGGTTTTGAATGTGGCTTACTGGACTTGAGGGCTTCCCTAGTGGCTCAGATGGTAAAGAATCTGCCTGTAATGCAGGAGACCTGGGTTCCACCTCTGGGAAGGGAAGCTCCCCTGGAGAAGGAAATGGCAACCCACTCTAGTATTCTTGCCTGAAAAATCCCCATGGGCAGAGGAGCCTGGCGGGCTACAGTTCAAGGGGTCACAAAGAGTCGGATACCACTGAGCGACTAACCCACTCCTAGATTTGAGAGCTGACTTGGCAAGGTCTAAAGTGGTATTTCATATGTACATATGTGTGCACTCAGGCTTTCACTTACTTCACTAGTTCATTCTAATTCACCATCTTAGTTAAATGCATAGGCGTTGAACTCAAAAAGGCCTAATTTGAGTCCTGGCTTTGGCTGTGTGTGACTCTGGACAAATTACCTAACCTTTAAAATTCTGGGTTGTAGATATCTGCTAGTTTGTCTACCAACCAGCGATCTTCTGCCTGAACCTCTCCCCCATCAACCCACTCTCTCTCCCGACCCCTTTTCTTAGCTCAGTCTCTCCTTTCGTGAACTGCCCCTTCCTCAATTCCAGCCACGTGGTTCTCTGAGAGCTGCCATGTTACTCTATCTCACAGTCCATCCGCTGACTGAGCTGTAAACATCTCAGGGGCCGGGAAGCGGGCTGTGTCACCAGTGACAGGAAGATCCCACCGTCATTCCTAAATAAGCATTTCCTGCGTGGGACCAAGGAGAAGCAGGACCACGTTCTCCGGTATGAGAAGGGCTGGTCAATAGAGTTCCTGAGGTCAAGTCTCAAAGTGACCTGTGGCTGCATCCACCATTGGTCTCCAGGCCTTGGGCTGGGGGTAATTTGGATAATCACAGGGTCTCTGCTTGCAGACAATCTCACTTGGAAGGTTCTTTTACCAATTGGCCCACATGCTAAACTGTGCTTCCAGGTCCAGTTATTTTCATTCCTTTCACCTCTGTTTCTGTTCTCCATGGACTCTGCCCACAAATCCTTTGCCAGGATCAACAGCTCATAACCAGAAGCTTCCAAGAAGATCCTTATATAGAGATTTCAAAAGCCCAGGAACAAGATTTGAATTCAGGCATTCTAACACCAGAGTCTTCGCTTTTACCACTCTTCTGTATCAGGGGTACCCAAACCCCAGGCCATGGACTGGTACCAGTCCAGTTAGGAACCAGGCGGCACTGAAGGAGGTGAGCAGCAGGTGAGACAGCGAAGCTTCCTCTGTGTTTACAGCTGCTCCCTATTGCTCACATTATCGCCTAAGCTCCGCCTCCTGTCAGATCAGCAGTGGCATAATAAATGTAACGTGCTTGAATCATCCTGAAACCATCCCTGCCTCCCTCTCTCCTCCAAGTCCACAGAAAAATCATCTTCCATGAAACTGTTCCTTTCCTTTTTCCTCTGGTATTTATAATCTAGTTTCACATCATCCACTAAAGGCCAGGGGGATACCTGGTCTCAAAGCAAGAGCACTTGGCCAGGAGTGTGGAGACTCATTTGGGCTCTGCATCTAAACAGCTGCGTTACCTTGTCCCTTAACTTTCCTGAGCCCGATTCTCTGTCTGTAAAATATAAGGGTAACAATATTTACCAAAATTCCCTGATTAGGGCTCAGGAGAGACAAACATGAAAATATGTGTGGAGATGTCTTGAAACTGACTATTGCTTGCAAGCAGAATGTTTTCTATTTTCAAGCATAAAATACCCAGTGTTTAGAGATATTTATTTAGAGTTTATTTACACTGAAGATGGGCTTCACAGGTGGCCCTAAAAGTGAAAGTGTCAGTTACTCAGTCATGTCCGACTCTTTGTGACCCCATGGACTGCAGCCCATCAGCCTCCTCTGTTCATGGAATTCTCCAGGCAAGAATACTGGAGTGGGTTGCCATATCTTTGTCCAGATGGCACTAGTGGTAAAGAATCTTCCTGCCAATTCAGGAGACAAGAGACTCAGGTTTGATGCCTGGGTCGGGAAGATCCCCTGGAGGATGGATTGGCAACCCACTCCAGTATTCTTGCCTGGAGAATCTCATGGACAGAAGAGCCTGGCAGACCCCAGCCCATAGGGGGACCTATGAGTGGGACATGACTGAAGCGACTTAGCATGCATGGACACCTACTCAGGATGTGCCAGACACTGGGTTAAGTGGTAGATTTGGTCCCTGGTGCCCAAAAGGTTGGGAACCACTGCTCTATACTGCCTCAATTACTGTATATGTCTATACAAGAACTATATCAAACATGTAGTAATAATGCTCAATTAATGGTACTCATGCTCAATTAATAGTTGATAACTGATACTCAAATAATAATGCTCAATTAATGGTACTAATGCTTGCTCCTTGGAAGAAAACCTATGAGCAACCTAGACAGCATATTAAAAAGCAGAGACATTACTTTGCCAACAATGGTCCATCTAGTCAAAGCTATGGTTTTTCCAGTAGTCATGTATGGATGTGAGAGCTGGACTATAAAGAAGCTGAATGCTGAAGAATTGATGCTTTTGAACTTGGTGTTGGAGAAGACTCTTGAGAGTCCCTTGGATTGCAAGGAGATCAAACCAGTCAATCCTAAAGTAAATCATTCTTGAATATTCATTGGAAGGACTGACGCTGAAGCTGAAGCTCCAATACATTGGACACCTGATACGAAGAACTGACTTACTGGAAAAGACTCTGATGCTGGGATAGATTGAAGGCAGGAGAAGAAGGGGATGACAGAGGATGAGATGGTTGGATGGTATCACCAAATAGATGGATAAAAGTTTGAGCAAGCTCTGGGAGTTGGTGATGGACAGGGAAGCCTGGCGTGCTGCAGTCCATGGGGTTGCAAAGAGGTGAACATGGCTGAGTGACTGAACTGAATGGTACTGATGCAGAATAGCCTACCTGCCCCGCTCCTAGACAGTCCATGTCCTAGGGTCCCAGAGCAGCAGCAGGATGGAAGACATGAAGCAGAAGCAGCACCACCATGTAGAAGACACCAGCTCCTCACGGAAGACCTCTGGAAGCTAGAGGCGATTACACTGCTCTTCAAATAATGTTTACTGAACCAGATCCCCGATCACTCTGCCCTTGGCCTCCTGATGAGTTTCATCACATCCTCCATCATAATCCTTCTCTGAATTTGAAATGTATTTAATGTTTAAAGACAAGGTTATTTGAAAATATGCAAGCATCTATCCATAAATCTTAGACACACAAGGCCAGAACCTCTATCAAGTACATCTCAGAACACTAAGAAAAATGACGCCAGTGTTGCACGTTGACTGAACTAACCAAACCAGCAAAATCGAGGTCTCATGCAAATCTTCAGGAGCTAAGGAATAAAATGGCCAGGGCTGGAACAGGGCCTCATCAGGGGAGGCTGCGGAGAGCTGTTTTCAGTACTGCAGGCTGCTTGTGCACAAGAGCCGAGAAGAAAGTAAAAGGAGGAATTCTGGAAAAGGAATATATTGTGTAAGTATAATGACAATGTTTTCCAGACCACAAATCTGGATGTAAAGTCTGATGATTATGAATGTGTTTTCAGGGACAAGGAAACAGCAGAGTTGAGAGCGTGCTCATTCAGGAAATCCAAGGCATAAGATTGCGAATATATGTGAAAAGAAACAAGGCATAAACATTGAAAAGTCACAGAAAAATAACTGAAGTAATAAGGGAGCACAATTAGAAGAGGTCAAAGTCATTGAAGATGTATTAAAATTTCTAAAAGACTAGACCACAGAGAAAAGAAAAAAATCTTGAAGATGTGTGTCCAAGAAGGTCCCTTAGAGAATTCACAGAATGGTTTGCTCACACTTCACTAAGGCCATGCACAAGAAAACAAAATTCTTCATTAGAACACTTTAAGGCTGTCGAGGGTCTACCACCTCTCCTTAGCCAGAAAAAAGTCCCTTTTGTAGACAAGCATGGGCTTCCCTGGTGGCTCAGATGGTAAAGAATTCACCTGCAATGCAGGAAATGTGCATTCGATCCCTGGGTTGGGAAGATCCGCTGGAGAATGGAATGGCAACCCATTCCAGTAACCTTGCCTGGAAAATCCTATGGACGGAGGAGCCTGGTGGGCTATAGTCCATGGGGTCACAAAGAGTCAGACACAATTGAGTGACTAACACTTTCCAACTTTTCACTTTCATACCTGTTACATATGTAGAAAATAGCTTTTTTTTCTTCCAGAATATTCTGGACTATGCTATCCCAAACTTGGATATCTGAAATCACCCCCTTTTCTCACTGAAATGACTTTTCCCAGCTTCACAGGGTAGAAATGCCTGGAAAGAATCTCACTCGGGCCTCCATTCTCAGATATTCTATCATTTGCCTGGGGTTCTGGATTATTCCTAGCTGGTCTCTGCCCTCCTCCAGTCTTAACTCCTCCACTTGGCCCTAGGTTTCTTAATATACAGATCTGACTTCACCCCAGCTCTTTACAAAACCTCTCAGTGCCTCCTCATTCACCTAGAGAAAAGTCCCCGACCTCCTTGGAAGAAGATGCATTTATTTCCCACACTTTGTCTTTCCCATTCCTACCCACCCTCCTTCCGTCCCTCTCCCTTTCTCTCTCTTTTTTTTGCCTTCACACCTTCTTTTTGGCTTATCTCTTCAGGATTCCTCACTTCGAACTCTGATAACAACACACTACACTCTTACCTAATGCCTTCACTCATGCTATAATATTCTCTACTTTAAACGCTTGCTCTTCTGGATGAAAGCCACATAGCCTTTAGGATTCAATTCATATAGTATCAAGAAGCCTTTCTACACCACACCTCCAGGCTGGGTTCAGGGGTTAGGTATCCTTCTTTGGTACAGCAAATCCCCTATATATGGAGGTGTTCTGTTCCAAGAGCATGCTCATAAGTCCAATTTGTCCATAAGTCCGACACAGTTAGTCTAGGTACCTAACACAATCAGCTATATAGTACTGACTGTAATACTATACAGTACTGACCTGTAATATAGGTTTATGATATTTTTCACACAAATAATACATAAAAACAAACACAAAAATACAGAAAATATTTTTAATCTTACCGCATGCAAAAGGACGACCATTTGTAGAGGATGTACAGTTCAGTTCAGTTCAGTTCAGTTGCTCAGTCGTGTCCGACTCTTTGCGACCCCATGAATAGCATCATGCCAGGCCTCCCTGTTCATCACCATCTCTCGGAGTTCACTCAGACTCACATCCATCGAGTCAGTGATGCCATCCAGCCATCTCATCCTCGGTCGTCCCCTTCTCCTCCTGCCCCCAATCCCTCCCAGCATCAGAGTCTTTTCCAATGAGTCAACTCTTCGCATGAGGTGGCCAAAGTACTGGAGTTT